>JAGDQP010009062.1:0-18135 GCA_022664845.1 Lepisma saccharinum
TTTCACGAACAACTGCTATATCTTTGGCACTTACAACGCGTTCATGCTCTCGAGAGAACTGATTATCTCCCGCGACGAAGCTTTTGTGAGTGGTTTGTGAGGCAAGTTACAGACAATCACGCATTTCTATTATTAATTCTGTTTACAGGTGAGTCTTGTTTCACAAGGGATGGTATGATCAATGTTCACAACCAGCACGTATGGGCAGAGGAGAACCCACATCAAATTGTCATCAAAAATAACCAAAGGCAATTTTCTGTCAATGTCTGGGCCGGTATGATAGGAAACAACCTCTTAGAACCATACTTTTTTCCACATCGCTTAAGCGGCGAACTCTATCTAGAATTACTGCAACGAGAACTTACTATTCTACTAGAGGATGTACCTCTGGATGTTCACAAGTGGTTAATGCACGACGGAGCTCCACCTCGTTCCTAGGGACCAGTTCGAAGACATTTAAATGACGTATTTCAGGGAAGATGGATAGGAAGGGGTGGACCAGTTTCTTGGTCAGCTCGTTCACCAGATTTAAATCCTATGGATTTTTATTTGTGGGGACATTTGAAAGGCATTGTGTATTCAACGGAGGTTCGTGAACTACAAGATCTGCAACAACGTATCCAAGACGGATTCCAAGTAATTCGAGATACGTCTGAAATATTCGACAACATTCAGCACTCATTCGCTCGCCGCGCCCACGCTTGCATTCGCTCTGATGGAGGACACATTGAACACATATTGTAAAATTATGATACTATCAGGATAGCAGCTTATTTCTAAAGCATAACAAGGACGATTGCAAGACATCACTCCTGTGGTAAGTACAATGTATTCATTTCATACATTTTGGATTTGAATTTATTTATACAATGTGACTTTACTGTGTGGGTGTAATCGTTCTGAGACAAGGAGACTTTTTAGTTGTGCTAGTCTGCCACTTGCCTTTGCGATTTGAGTATTGATGTGTTTTGAAAAGGTAAGCTTCCGGTCGAGAAGCACTCCAAGGTACTTTACCTCTTCTTTCCATGGGATGTCTGTGTTAGTTTGATGTTTGGGATCGGAGTCGGGTGTGCTTTGGAAAAGATAACAGCGTCACATTTGGTCACATTCACTTTTATTTTCCATTTAGTATGCCAGTCCTAGAGTAACTCCATGTGGCGTTGGATATATATGGCTGTCTGTTTTTGTTTGAACGAGGAGGCATATGCGACTGTGTCATCAGTATATATAGCTATGTTGGTATCTGGGTGTTTCGGTATACCATTAACATATCTGGAGAAGAGGAACGGGCCAAGGAGAGAATCCTGTGGAACTCCTGCCATGATCGGTCTCGTGGATTTTTTGTTGTCGACCAGAACAAAAAAGGACCTGCTGTTAACGTAACTGTTTAGTAACAGTACTCGAGAGTCTGGTACTTTGTAGTAAATGAGTTTGTATATTAGCCCAGTATGCCATACTCTATCGAAAGCCTTTTCAATGTCCAAGAACACCGCCCCAGTACATCGCTTCTTGTTGTAATTATTTGTTAGGTGTTCTGGAACTTGAACTAATTGGTGAGACGTACTGTGTTTGCCACGGAATCTGAATTGTTCATTAAGTAATATTGAATTTTCTGATATGAATGTTAAGGAATTGAGCAAACTTATCGGGCGGTAGTTTTGCTTATATCATAGTATCATAGTAGAGATAATCTTATATATAAAAACAGAAGTCCATCTATATCTTATATATATATATATATATATACAGAATTACTGACTGACTGACATATCAACGCCGAGGCCAAATGGTTTAAGCTGGAAACATGAAATTTATACAATACATAGGTTTGATCCGTAAGATATCACTAAGGAAAGATTTTTCGAAATTCTGCTTCGAAAGGGGTGAAATGGGGCTGCAATTATTTTAATATGCAATGCCTATAACTCGGGATCTCTTAAGTCTACAAAGAAGTAATTTGGTATTTACATTTTCCTTTTAAAATAATTAGGCAAGTGTTTAACCGTTTTTTGATATTGGCCCTAGGAGGGAAGAAAGTAGGGTGTGTTTTAATCTATATGGGAATAATAAGTATACGAAGAAGAGAAACCTGTACCAATTCCTGAAATCTACGCGAGCGAAGCCGCGGGCAACAGCTAGTCAATGTATATAAAGGAAAACTCATAATAATTAACTGATATAAATTATATAACATGATTCTTTCATATTCTTCTCTTAATCAAATTGAAATGATAAAGAAGTTGCAAATGTCCACCGTTCGTTGGAAATATGCTTTTTGAAAAGGACTTACATTTCGTTAAGAAAAATATTTAACACGATTGAACAAATAGCAATAACCTGTTGTTACTACTACTAGATACCTTTACCAACAATGCCATCTGTTGATATAGATAAATACTAGTTCTTATCATTCCATCTGTTAACAGTGTTCAGTACTATTTGAAAATAAATTTATGTTTCATTAAAAAAAATCCACACCAGATAAATATTAACTAAGATCTGATGAGAAAAATAATAAAATGAGATAATTAAAGTACAACAGTTCCGTTAGCATGGTGTAAAATAGATTGGTCATTTTGTATTAGCATATCCTGCTTACTACAATTATTATAACATGTTCATAGCTTCTTTTAAATAACCTTTATGAATAAATTCCTCCAAATTGGCCAGCTACAACTTAAAGTTAGGATTCAACATTTTGTGAGTATGTCCTTTTTCATAAATCCATTGTATTACACCTGACTTAAATTTTGTTTTGGGGTTACCTTTATCATTAATCGAACTGTGTTGTTCAGCGTTGTCATGAGAGCATATAGTTAAACATTTCTTTTTCGTAGATCTGATGACATAGATGTGTTGGGGTTTTACTAGACATTTCGTCTAAATTAACTTTTTCCAGTGTAGTACTTTGTTGACCAGGATTTCCTGTTTCGCTATTTTCATGTTTTGAGAATAATTATGCCCCTTATCACATTGGCCACTTCACCTAAATGTTTCGTTAATTCTTGCATTCTCTGCAACATATTACTCATAAATACTTGATTTTGTTATATCACGTTCGAAAACTGTGTTCGTCATATACTAAAAACTTCTGAAAATATGATTCATTATCTAAATTATTATTGCTCTTTGAAGATAGCGTTATGTGTTGTTCTTAAGAGTTTGAATTGGTTTCAAAAGACCAACCAGAATATACTTGATTCCAATCATAACATTGTGTAGGGAAGTTCTATCATGGTAACATAAAACAAGAGATTCAATATTAAAGAGCGGATTTTCAATGGTAATTGAAAGAACCAAGTAGAGTTAATTCTGTATTGTTAAGGAATTTAAAGGCCCGTCTTTGCGGTTTCAAGGAAGAAATATCACTTATTTTCATCAATGTGTTTAACGATATTATATTTATTTATTTATTGAACACGACAGTTGGATGTCTAGTTGTGGTGTTCAACATACATGTGATATTCTACATACACATATATTTTAATATTTGGAGATTCATAGTGATAAATTCTGTCAAAATAATTTATTACCTTATATACGAATGAAATTGACAATTTTTATATTGAATATATCTAGATCAGGACACGTTTTAAGAATACTATTATATAAAGAGCACATTCTCTTAATAGGCGATATATCTAATACATTTGTTCTTTGGGCCGGGAGATGGAAAACTGCATCACGAGGGCGAGTAATTCTGTACGGGGCGTGCAACCCTATTTCTGACAATAAGCTTTCCGAGTTAATATTGCTATGTAGTAGTCTGTGTAGGAAAGATAACAGAAAATTAACTCTTCTGTTTTCCAGAGATTGTAATGTGTATTTGTTTGCTAGGTCCAAGTACTTTTCGAACTTAGGATATATTCCGCTTCTTTGTAAGTCAGAAAGCGAACAAATTTAGACTGTATAATTTCTATTTAGCGAGTGTTCTTCTTTGTATTGGGATGCCATACTAGTGCAGTATATTCTAACTTTGCCCGAACATACGCTGTATATAGGTATAAAATTTTTAGAACATTAATATTTAAAAAATCGCTTCCTAATCTCATTACAAACCCGAGGTTCCTGTACGGTTCACTAATAATACGTTTAATGTGCATATCAAACGAGAGGTTGGGCTTTAATGTTACACCAAGATCCGTAATAGAATCTACTCGGACCAATGGTGAATCATTAATATTGTAATCGAATTTCAAATAGTTCCTATTTTTCGTATAAGACATTACACTACATTTAGTAATGTTTAATTACAACATGTTTGTTTTGCACCAATTGGAGACTGCAATGATGTCGTTTTGTAAGACTACAGCATCCGATTCGGAAGAAATACTGCGATAGATTTTTAAATCATCTGCATACAGAAGTTTGTTAGAAGATGTTATTACAGCAGGCAAGACATTTGCATATAACAAAAACAAAAGAGGTCCAAGGTTCGATCCCTGTGGTACCCCAGATTCTACGATATATTCTTCGGTTATAATATTTTTTCAACGCACACGGTGTTTATGATGGCACAAATAAGACGCTGCTAACTGACGAAGTTTCTCTGAAATGTTGAAAGTTACAAGCTTGCTAAGAAGGATATCGTGATTAATGACATCAAAAGCTTTCGAAAAGTCTATAAATTACATCTACTTTACTTTTATTATCGATTTGTGTAGCTAAGAAATGTATAAATTCAACAAGGTTAGTTGCAGTCGATTTCTCTGGCAAGAAGCCATGTTGGAAGGGAGATATAATTGGACGAACGTGTGAATATATTTATTCATGTATAATAATTTCGAATACTTTGGCTGGTGCAGATACTATGACGATTGGGCGATAATTTTGAGGATCATTACTCGTGCCAGCAGTTTTTGGTATGGGACAGATATCGGCAAGTTTCAATTTGGTAGGGAAATCACAGGTAGCTATTAATTTGTTGAAAATTACTTGTAGCGGATATTTCAGTATTTCAATACAGCCTTTGATAACATAGGGCGGTACTTTGTCAGGACCAAAAGATGACCGAGGTTTCAGTTTATAGCTTTTTTAACGTCCCTCAGTTCGACGTGTTGCAGGGATAATTGGTCTAAGATTTCGGAACTAGAATATCAGGATTATATTTTGACACGTTGTGTGTCACTTGAAAGTTTTTCATGAATGCATTCGCAATAGCTGTTTCATCACTTAAGGACTGTCCCTCGTAATTAAGTACGTTGCATTTCGACTTCCTTCTTTTATTTTTTACATATGTCCAAAAGTTTTGGGATCAGTTAGAATGTTAGTCTCACAATTACGCAGATATATTTTATAAGCATTAGATATTTCTCTTTTGGAAAGAACACGTAATTCTCTAAATTTATTATAGTGATAACTAACATCGCCGATTGCTTGCTTCCATTTCTACGATGAGTTTGATTATGTAATTTGAAAACCAGATCGGGTATTTTAGTTTAGATCTTTTACGTGGTACACATTTATCAAAAATGGCATACAATATATTATAGAAAGAATCGACAGCTTCGTCGACAGTTAAGCTATCAGATACACTCTCCTAATTTGCTGATGCAATGTCGCGATATAACTGCTCGTAATTGGCTTAGGAAAAGTTGTAATCTATTTCTTGTTGTTTAATTGTATTTTTTATTTGTTTGGTGTATAGAAGTTCAGCTATTAATCCAGGATGATGAACATCTTCAGGAACGATCGAGTCATGTTCATATCTTACAATAATACTGTGAAAGTTAGAAAGTACTAAATCTAAAGTTTTGCCATATTTGTTTCTAACATTGTTGAGAGATTTTAAATAAAAAAAATCGTTGTTGAGCCAAGAAAATCTAAATTAGTTCCTGTTACTTATAAAATATTATAATCGTCTGTTAGGAGAATACTACTTTCTGGTGGTAATACATTATATTCATAACCAAAATAATCTTGATACACTGATAAAGGAGAATCAGGTAAGATATAAACAACACATACAAACATACAAGTAACATTATTTACAAAATCTTTGGCTAAGACACAATCTACACCAGGATATCAAGAGAGGAAATTCTCTGCATTCGATTTTTTTTTATTTACAGCCAACAGAACCCCACCACCAGATGTTTTTATCAGAAGCAGATAGATTTCTATCAGTTCTCATCACAACATACCTTGAATCAAAAAATTCACAGTCAAAGTGAACTTTGACTTAATGCTGTGTTTGGAATACAAGATATTCTCTGATCATGAATCTCTAAGTTAATTGTAGGTCTGGACCATTCTTCTTCTGTGGAAATCAAGTCATCACTGATTTTACCTAACATTAGTATATCATTGAAAAATCTCGTCGGTGAGTCTTCATTTGGTCTTCCATCATTATTTGTTACCGGATTAGCCAATTCCACGAACTGTGTTTATTCTGTTTTCTGCAAATATGTTTCTAAATAATTATTTTGTTTCCTAAAGACACACTTTGACTGCCAAATTTTAGAAATATGCCCAATCTTGTAATACTTTTGGCATGTAATTTTTGCAGCAAAGCAGTTAGTGTAAGATTGTTGATTCGGGTGGTAACCTCCACATCTGTAACAGTTCCGTCGTTGACTTAACTGATTATTCTTATTCTTGTCCTGAGGACCTTGAAATCGTTGAACTTGATCTACCTCTTGTATCTTAGATGAGTTACTATGATGACGGTGAAAATCAGTCGCATCTCGATCTACTCGTTCTTCTACACTTACTGTAACAATTACTCTTTGTAAGGTTAGTTTATGATCTGCCAACAATCTACGCCTGATGTCTTCACGGTACACTCTAACAACCACTTGATTCCTGAGCATGATCCATAATCACAACACATCGCTTGTTTTCTAAGTTGACGTAGGAATTATGAAGCTGCCTGTCTGTTTGTCGCATCATGTGAAATATATAGTGCTGTACTATGATGTTTCATCGACTAGAAAAATGCTGCTGCAATACTTCCTGCAGTTTGTCGAAAGTCTGATCTTATGTTCTGCTACGTGCAAAAAAATCCTTAAGGCTTGCAAATAATTCGTGCTCTATATTTGCGAAAAATAAGGGTACTTTCCGTTCCAGTTTGATATTGTAAGCTTCGCAGTAGGTACTGAATTGTTCCAAGTACGCATGAATTTTCACTGTATTAGGATCGAAATGTTGTATTGATACATTTGGAATCATATTGTAAATACTTGTCGAGACACCAACTTTACATAACCAAAACCCCACACTGAGCCAAACTTGTAATTATCTTTACTTGGGTTATATACTAGTATTATTTAGCCACTGTCAAATATCTCGATAAAATACTAAAGTAGTGCCGAAATCTATAAAAACTACGTAAGCAGGTGAAAGCATGAACTTCTATTGATTAAGTTTTATTTCACTGGAATTAGCATTTAAAATATTAGATTTCTTACAGGAGACGATAAGTTCATACTTTGGTTATGATTTGTTAGCATCAATTATTAGTCAAAGTAATACCCAATGTTTCCGATAATCTCCTTCATATATTTGAGCCATAACTAGTTTGATGATTAAATTCCTCTTGAAAACCATGCTCTAACCCGAGAACGCATCTTGGACACGTTCATAAACTCGAAACTGAAATATGTAACTAACCAGTTATTGATATAAATTCCAAAAGAGAACACAATCCTACTCTAAAGTTTGATTATAGAAACCGTTGACCTATGACAAAAGACTAACGTTACATAGAATGAACAATGTTTCTATACAAAAGCTTGAAATGATGCTAAATTTGTCAGATTTACCATTTCGACATTTTATCCCTGTCTTTCGTCTATTTTCAAAAATTTGTAACATACGTGATGTTGAAAATTAACACAGAAAATTTGACAGCTGCCGTGACCGGTACTCGAACCCGAACCTTCCAGTTGCCGGCTAGGCATACTAACCATTGCACCACCATAACACTGTGACTTGTATGTATATATAGAGTGTTCCTCTCGCTTAGACTCTAATCCAGCTGGTTACAAGGCCCAGGGACTCTACAAAAGTTGAATATTTTTAGTTTAGGAATTTTTCTGCAATCGTGCAGTATGAAATAATAGACATTACTACCTTTTCACAAATTTTGCAATCGTGCAGTACGAAAGAATGCACAGAGAACTGACAGTACTGTGGTGGTTCAATGGTTAGCATACCTAGCCGACAACCGGGTTCGAGTCTCGGTCACGGCGACTGTAAATTTTTCTGTGTTAATTTTCAATATTTACATACATAAAGGTATTTGTAAAAAAGGTAATAACACTCATGATGTTGTGTATATTTTAGTACATTATTCTTTACTAGCAGTTATTATCATTAAGCAGTTATAAGGAACACATACGTGTGTTGTAACACATGTTTCAGATTCTAATCCGCATAATACGAACATACGTCTGTCCAAATTAGTTCGGATTAGCGGGGTTCTATTGTACTGCTTAACATATTACAAAGTTTTCTTGAGTAGAAAGCAAAGAGAATTCTAACCAAGGTGTGGGTACAAGTGTAAAATAAATGTGGTATTTCTTAAAGTGTAGATAAAGATAGTAGCACACATCCGCTGAAAATACGTGGATTAAACGCCAGTACCGAAACGTAATTTTAATGGTGTATATATGCTGAAATGACCGCCTGTTCAATGGTTTATTCGACGTTGGACAATGGTTGAGAAGAAAAAGGTTGAAATCATGAAACGGGTTCAGTTGGCTAAAACAGAGCATGGTTACTGTCTATTGGTATGTACATTTAACTGCCCGTTGCTTTCATCATGATATATTAATTTTCCAACAGTAAATTTTTAACCGTCTGCTGTGGGATTCGTAGATGTAATTTTCCGCACTCGTCATTGGTAGCTCGTCACGCTAACCACTCATTCACGAAGTCACCTTTAGAGTCACTACTCTGTTAGTATCCCCTTTATGTTACGAAGATGTTATCTGCAGTAAAAGGCAATCTTCAACGCAGTTGCCACAAATTCAGACGAGTTGGTTCACCATCATGTAAGAATAAAAATAAAGAATACTTTCCTTCTTTCTTTATTATGTGCATTTTTCTTTCTTTAACACTTTGACCATCGCTGCACTATTAAATTTGTATTTCTCAATAAGTTTAATATGTCGCCTTGGAAAACCGCATATAAATGGAAATATATGTCATAGTTGAAAAGCAAAGTTAAAAACATTTCACATTAACGCCCTATTAACTGAATTAAATGTTCGTTGAAATATAGTTTAAAATTCAATCTGTTCTCAACATGCAAATGAGACTGAGGAAATTAGTTAATTTTATTCTATACACTTTTAAGCAAAATTTTTATGCAATTAACTTGCAAAGACATACATGAAGCGTAATCTGAAGCACAGTTTTATATAACAGTTAAAAACACGTTACATTAACGTCGTATTAACGAAATCAAGTCTTTATTGAAATATGACTTAAAATTAAACGTACTTCTTTAAACTGATAACGGTTAATCAAAGAAATAAACGTTCAAAACATGTTTGTGGACTACTAAGGGTGATATTAACTTTCACTATTGTGTAACCTTATATTAAAACCAACAAACTAATTTCATTTTAAAATTTACTGGAAGGTATAAGGTAATAAAATCTAGTCGCACCTTTATATTGGATAGTTTTAGTATATCAAAGTATATCAAAGGTAGATAGCTTTAGTATATAGAAAGACAGACGGATTGACAGACAGTGGCATTAGTATTATATATTGAATGTCAGGAAATGTTTTTTACTCGTTACACGATTTGAAACATTATCTTATATGTACTCAAACTGACCTCTTAGTTTCGGTCACCTTCAGCATTTCCAGTCTATACTATATTATTCACGTAGTACCATATTTCAGCCACTGTTTGCCTTCTGCATATTTTTTTCATTTGCAATACACATCAATACCAACTTCACATGGCAACTGGTTTCGAGTGGTATTTGTGTGTGTCTACGAAGGGTTATGGGGGAGAGGGAAGGAGAAAGCTAAATCAGAAGTCCGTTTATGTCGTTCCCATGGTTACGATTTAAACCTCAGAATCAAATAAAAAAAACGAAGGAATGGGAGCAAAGCTGAATACCACGTGAAGCGAGGCAGTAAAATATGAAGCAGGAGGAAAAAAGGCAATGAAGAAGAAATTTTGCGAAGCGAAGCGCTAACATTATAGAAGGCTTCCTGTTAACTCTTTTCGTTAACCTGGATAGAGGAAAAAAAAGTAGGCTTTGCTTATTACCGTCGCTTTTCGAAACTATATTTAATTTCTTTGCTTCGCTTCTACCTATCAAAGTAATCTCTCGATGGATTCCTTTCAAGGATAAATTTTAAAATATAATTTATTTTTGAGAGACGAGAAATAAATAATACATATGTTTTAAAAAGTTTCAATCTCTCCAAATTAAAACTCATGCTTTGTAAAATAATCATTTAAAGACAGGAAATTAACTTTCTAGTCATATAAAACTACTTCGTGTACATTACTCACCTTCAAAATAATACCAAACTTCATTAAAAAAAAAGAGGACAGACTTTGAAATAGACAGATACTTAAATATGCTTCATTTTTATGGACACGTTCCATCTATAAATAAACATACCAAGTTTGCTGAAGTATCCAAATCTTCTGCAGATCATATATTTGGTCAACTTAACCCATTACAAGACATTACTTTTTTTATTTATTTATTAAGTTTCAGATATTGATGGAGTTGCCATTTTACACAGAAACTAAATAACATTACTACAGACTTAATAACATGAAATTAAATTTTAAAACGACACATAACACAGCAAGTGATATCAATAACATGACGATTATAATACACAAGAGGAATAACTCAAATATTAGTATTTAGCGTTCGATGAAAAGTGTTTTCAGATCCGAAAATATCAATATTTGAATCAAGATTATTGTACATAATTACAAGTATATGGAATAAGAAGCGCTGCTGTATACTTAACCTAGGAGTGGTACAATGAAGCAGATTATTATTTCTGGTTATTCGCAAGGGAACACGAAGTAAAATTTAGATATTAACTCTCCAGTTCTAATATTCCCGTTGAGTATCTTGTATAAGTACATCAAATCCGCCAGCTTGCGACGAAGAGGGAACGTGGAGATCAAGAACGGATAATAACTCGGGTATGTTTAAGCTACGTACTGATGGTATTCTTTTGACTATACCAAGAAAAAGGTTCAAAACAGAATCAATATGAGATAGATTAGAAATGCTAGTCATGTTTCCAAATGGGGAGCAAAATTCAATTTTAGGGGAGATGAAAGTTTTGTAGAACATACTTAATGAATGAAGGTCCCTTTCTGTAAATCTATAGAGAAAACCAAATAAGCGCATACAACTGTTAGTCATAGAAGTCACGTGATCAGCAAACAAAAGTTTTTAGTCAAATACCACTCCAAGGTCTTTTCAGAAGAAACTTTAGCGATATGATTATCTTCAATCAAATAGGCACATGGGATTTGATTCCTCTTCAAAGAAATAGTAAGAAATGAAGATTTTAACGGGTCTTTTCAAGTTCTACGCATTACACCAGTCCAAGAGGTCAGAGATGGAATTTTGGAGATCAGCAAAATGATCTGATTTCTCGAAATAATTTACAGTCGTCAGCAAAAAGAAGAATTTTGGTTTTAAATGACGAGAGATAAGATGGGAGATCATCCATATATAGAAGGAAAAAACGAGGGCTCAAAACACTACATAAAA
Organism: Lepisma saccharinum; assembly: GCA_022664845.1. Lineage (NCBI taxonomy): Eukaryota > Metazoa > Arthropoda > Insecta > Zygentoma > Lepismatidae > Lepisma > Lepisma saccharinum. The sequence goes on from JAGDQP010009062.1 coordinate 11,721, forward strand.
GTACACCAGATAGAACAGAACAAAATTAGATGATCCAGAAAGAACAACACGTTGTTCGAGGCCAGTGAGTAAGTCTCACAATAATGAAAGGAAGTTACCATGGATATTGAATCTGTGAGTTAATTTATAAAGAAGAAGATTACAATCAATTCTTTCGAAAGCCTTACTAAGATCTAGATAAATGACATCAAGCTGTGTGTTATTGGACAGGGATTGGGTAACAAGAACAGATTGGTAAGAGTGGAACTTCCAGGAAGAAAGCCATGTTGAGCAGAGTCTAGATAGAGTGAGACAAAATTATAAAGTCTATCTTTTGGTGATTCTTTCACACACCACAGACAAAATAAATAAAAGAGAAATGGGTCTGTATGAAGAGACATGGGTCTTATCTCCAGATTTCAGAATGGGTACACTGTTAATCTGCTTCCAATACCTTCAGCAAAACACCGGTATTTAAAAGACGAGATAAAGGTTAGGCCAATGATTCAGCAGTATTATGTAAAAAATAGCAATGATGTTGTCAGAGCCGGGAAAACGATTTAGATGTAAAGAAGAAAGCACATATTTTACTCCATCAAATGATGTACATACTTAATGAAAATAGTGAATGCGAACACATCTGTTGAAGCTGAGAAGGCGGCAAAGGAGAGATTGAACACAGAAATTGTTAGACAAGTATTCATTTAAGAGATGTACACTTTTTTCACCATCAGCTGTAGCCGATACACTTCAATATTTATGCGAACTAGTATTACTCACCACTATTTAACTACAGTTGCTCCCTGACTTAGAATAGGGTTACGGACTGATAAACCCATCGGACCTCGAAAATATCGTAAGTCGCAAAAAATAAATGAAATATTAACACATGCTAAAGGTACATATAGTTAGATGAATAAAAACGAATATGCTTTATAACAAGGAAGGTAAGTGCTGTAATGATAGGGGATTGTTTCTTCAGTACTATGTTATTGTAAAAATGAACAACAATATGGGGTACAGAAACTCAACATGTACAATTGGGTAATTCCATACAAAATCAACCAATAAAAAAACAACTTTAGGCCTTAGGTTTTACAAAATATGTGATATTTGGTGATTATTCTTTTTTTATGTATCAATATGATCAAAAATTCATGTTTTTGTCACTCTTGGGTTTTCAGTTATAAATTGTTAAGAATAAAAATTCGAGTGATTTTTTAAAAGATTTTGAAACATTTAAAAGCTCGAAAGTCAAAAATTGTTTGTCCTAGATAGCTCAAACTTACACCATTCGTTTCAGAATTTCAAGAGATGTAATTTGCTATATTACTTTACTTTATGAGACCAATCTATATATTTTTGGAACATAAAACAAAATTTGTTTATTGAAAAACTCAAAATCAGATTTTTTTTTATGTTTCTGAAAATCGTATGTTCAATGTGCCTCTGATTAATGTATGTGCCAAATTTCATAATGGTACTTCAATGGGATCATGTTGAAAATAATTCTAACACAAGTACACAGCCACTTATGCATAACGTGCGTAATTAGCTTAATTGGCAGTAGGAATGATGGATTTTACCAAAGTAAATTTAATTGGCTGAAATCTGAAATCTGGATTTTAATTTAATTTCAGTTCTATTGTAGAACAAACCGAGCCACCGTAGGTCATTGGTAGAGCATTGCAGTAGTATTCGGAAGGCCGTTGGTTCGATCCTAGCGGCTGACCATCCTTGACTGAGGTTTTTCCTCAGTCACACCAGGTAACTACCGAGATAGCACCTTCAACATAGATCCTATCTGACACCTTCCCGAATCCTCACCCATATCCCTGGCTAAGCCTTAGATGCCTAAAGGCTATAATTATAATTCAAATTAAACAAATTATTGCAGAACATAACTAGTAAAAACTAATCAGTCCAGCCTGATCTCTGTATTTCAAAAAGGCAGTAAGAATTACTAATTTGAAATTATTTAGTTACAGGCTAATAACCCTACCACATTTACTATTTTATTATAATAATAAAGTGATAGGTTTATTAGCCTGTAACTAAATAATTTCAAATTAATAATTTTACTGACGTTTTTCAAACACATAGATCAGGCTGAACAGATGAGTTTTTACTGCTTTTTCTACAATATCTTTTAATTTGAATTCTATTTATGGAATTTAGGCATCTAAGGATACGGGGAGGATTCGGGAAGGTGTTAGATACGATATATGTTGAAGGTGCCATCTCGGTAGTTACCTGGTGTGACTGAGGAAAAACCTCAGTCAAAGATGGTCTGCCGCTGGGATCGAACCAACGGCCTCCCGAATACTACTACAATGCTCTACCAATAACCTACGGCGGCTCGATTTGTTCTACAGTAGAACTGAAATGAAGAGCCTGTATGTGACATTGTAACCAATTAAATTTACTTCGCTAAAATCAATTATGCGTACTGCCGTTTAAGCTAATTATACACGTTATGCATGTGTACGGCTGTGTACTTCTGTTAGATTTTTTTTCAAAGTGATCCCATTGAAATACCATCATGAAGTTTGGCACATACATTCTAATAAGAAGGATATTGAACATACAGTTTTTTAAAAATCGATTTTGAGTTTTTTTTTTTTTTTTAAGCACGTTTTGTTTTATTTTTGAAAGATATAAAGATTGGTCTCATAATGTAAATAATACAGCAAATTACAGCTCTTGAAATTCTGAAACGAATGGTGTAAGTTTGAGCTGTCTAGGACAAATAGTTTTTGAGTTTCGGGCTTGTAGAGGTTTCAAAACGCGTTAAAAATCAGTGATTTTTTAAAAACAATTTATGTCTAAGAAACCAAAAGTGACAAAAACATGAAATTTTGTATTTGTCACCTTATCAATAGTACTACTTATGTACAAAAATTTCGGATTTCCGAGACTTCAAGTTCCAGACCAATGGTTCATTTGATATGGAATGGCCCAGTTACAACAGAAGACACAATACGCTCGAAATTTTCTGTACTATCATGGCCAAAATAATGTTCACATGACTTTGTTATACACGATTTTTCTCTAAGCCTACAAGATAGGCCACCCAACTAACGTAGAGTGGGCGGTGTGTGATTCTGAGAGTGTGTGCGTGAACGAGCAAGGGTTGGAATTTTCTTTTCTTTAAGAGGAAACATTATCACATGTCCTGGGTTCTGGAAAGATGTTCATGATTTCTTGTAGTGTGTAGCAAATAATAAAAAAACGTAAGTAAGTCGTATTTCAAATACCAAACAGGAAACCTAACACCATTTTTATTTTAGGTGGGCCACTAGTTGAAGTGTATTGAAAAGTTTAATTCAAATTGTCCAATAGAAAAGATCCTTACCGAACATGGAGAATAAAAAATGAACTTAAAACCTATGGTTTCTTTCTTATTTCTTTCTTAATGAATTCCATAGAACACTAACGTTATGAATGAAAAACAAGAGAAAAGGTCTGTTTCTATCAGTTCTGAAAAATAGGGCACGATATTTATCCTTTATAATTTCTGATATTATGTTGTTATTTACGTTATTTTGTGTGTGTGTGCGTACGATATTGTGTGTGCGTGCGTACGATATTGTGTGTGCGTGCATGTGATAAACATCGAAACGAGTATGCTTTCTTCCGAGCGCCGTACCTTACTTGGTAAAACGTTCGTTTCGTTCTCAGGAGGTCCTCGGTTCGGTACCAGCGGCTGATTGTCCTGACTTAGGTTTTCCCAGTGTTTTCCCACTGCACATAAAAAAGATTGCGACAACGAATGCCGACCAAGTGGCACCTTTTTATCCCATAATCGTGTCTGGTAAACAGACCCCCTCTTTCTCCTTCCTTCGTCTCGCCCATACTGAAATCAGCAAACATCATGAGCACGTTTTGTTTTTCAAAATAGACATGTATTGGTATCGATAAAATGAAGGAATAGAGGCGAGACGAATCAATATACATAAGTTGATGGAGGGAGAAATTTTAACACATACAATGAAACATTGAAACCGATCGTATATCTGTTAGACAGAGGCAGAGAAATGAGAGAGAGAGAGAGAGGGAGAGAGAAGGGGGAGATAGAAGAAGAAGAAGAAGTACAGATAAAAATTTGGAATTTAAACGTAGTTAAAATATTAAGTTCAGTTCCCACAGTAAAAAGTTCAGTTCCCACAAATCAAATCTAACAGCAAGAGAGAAGTAACTTTTGGATTTTATATTTTTTCAGGGTTATTCCAATATATAAAGGGTGCTTCAAACATTCATTAAGTCACTTTCACAATGGAGTCGAAACTTGGTGGTCAGATTAAATACTCATGATTCCAGTGAAACTCCAGAGCTTTGAGACACATCTATGATAATGTCAAAAGTGTAACAAACATTCTTTGTTTGCGCGAGGCTAGTTTGCAAATTCGGTGAGGCTTATTAAACATACTGGTTCGGAATACTTTGTAATCTCCGAAATTCCCAGTTCATAGATTTTCCAGACCGGGTCAATCGGTTTACGGGGTCACTTATGTTTGGGTCAGGCCCTATCAAAGGGTCATCAAAAGTGGCCCGGAATTGGCTCTGGAACACGCACAAAAAGAGAGAGTTTGTGTAAAGTAAGAGAAAAAATAAAGATAGAGACAAGAAGAAGAGAAAGACGCAGCAAAGACACGATAACAATACATCAAGAAAGAGAGAAAGACCAATGAAAAATATGAAAACTAGATTATCATTATGCAAAATAGCACACACACTGTTTGCTCGGATTATGACCAGTGATGCTTTGTTCTCCACAACCCGAAGATAAATCTCTGTTTGAATACTTCAGTGTATGCGAAAAAGAAACTGGCTGGTGGGGAATCGAACCCATGTTTTCAAATTAAAAGTCCAGTACGCTAGCGATACTCCACGAGTGAATCTCTAGTCACAATGTGCCTAACATATGTTATAGTGTTTCTTTGTAAGGATAATAACAGGAAAAGTGCATATTTCTGATCAATGACGTGTTCTTAACCCCCTGGGACTTGATTTGGACTTTTCCAACCAACATTCGTAAATCGTCTTTCTCTCTTTAGTGACTCAGGTGCTTCATCCCACAGTCGGAAATATTCTCCGTTTTGTATGAGAAGTAATGATTGCTTGCTTTGTAAAAAAAAAATCTTTAGTGTTAACTGGATTCGAACCCATGTTGATTTGTTTTCGTACTGAAATGCCCAGCGCGTTTCCCCTACTCCATTTTGCCAACGATCTTAACAGCTATGAATAACCAAGTTCAATTGCGAGGAAACTGTAACACTGAGTCTATGTGTTACATTTTGTCTGTATGTATTGTGTGCTAAGTAAACACATTTGTATGCGTGTCCTTTTTGTCATTTCGAATTATGAAATTAATATATTATGGCAGTTTTAGGAACAAATACAGTTGAGGGTAAGTATTGCCACATTAAAATACGATCACTTATTGTCGTTTATTTTAACGTGAATTAGGCTGAACGAATCTAACATCACCAAAAGAAAATTGTCGTTAGCAAATTGAGAAGTTAAAACTTCAATTAAAAGTTCTAATACACTTCGTGCAATACGACAAGTTGAACGTAACACAAACTTTAACTTTTGACAGTTTGTATTGTAAGCATGATAGCGCGCAATCTGAGCCTATTTTGATTTAACCAGTTTCAAAATATCCTGTTCAATTTTTGTGATACATTTTCAGTCACAAGTTAGGCACCCATCCTTCCCATGTCGGACACTCTGCGGTGCACTCAGCCTCGTATCAAACTGAGTACCAGAGTGTTTTGTACTCCTGGGCACCTTGAATGGTAAAGGGGGTCAAGCGTGGGACTGACCGCTCCATCTCACTTCGTACAGTAGGTCGAGATATGGAGCGCTACCCCCACATCCCCCATGTGCTGTTCACGGCGCGTGTGTATCGCACAGGGGATAGCTTTACCTTTACCTTTATTGATTCGTGTAACTGATTAACAGACCGATAAAAGCGAAAGTTTTCCAGATATTTCCATGAATTTTGCTACAATTGCTCACAAAAACCCCTTTTAACACGGTGAAAATACTTTTACAAAATAAAATTAACCTCCTTTTGGTAGTCCAAACTGAAAACTGAACAAGATCGAGATCTACAATATTTTATAGACAGAAATCGATGTCTGACTTAATGTGTTGGTACTAATTAACAAAATTAGACAAGGAAAATTGGTCTTCTGAATTAACATTGTTTTTCCCATAAGCGAGATTCACTTTTGAGTTTGAATTCCCGAAAAGAGGATTAAAATGTAGTTTAGGAACATTATTCTCAGTATCAAAACTTAGGGTCGTTAGGAAAAATTCATGAAAATAACTTAAGAACTTTCGTGTTTACAGGAGTGTTTCTCAGTAACACGAACTGATAAACAGTATCTAAGTGTATATATATATATATATATATATATATATATAT
>JAGDQP010009062.1:23135-60644 GCA_022664845.1 Lepisma saccharinum
AAGCCAACCAAAGTTAGACAAAACAAAAAACAACTTTTTACTCTACTTCTAAAAACAAATATTACCCAATTGTCTTCTCTTATTCTGTTTAGAAGCAACACAATAAAAAGAGTATTACATTTAAATGAGGCAACCCAAGAAAACCATTATTATGTTGAAACATTGAGTAAAGTTGGAATCATTTTAGAATTCAAATGAAAAGTTATCTTTTGAGACAAGTTTACATGAAATATGATCATGAACTGTATAGTTAGAAACAAATTAATACCTACGTGCATATTTACGCTAATTAAGACTTACCACAGTGAAATATTTCAGACGCATACTTTCAATATAAGCTTTAGTAACTGATTACAAATAATTTCAGATTCAAGTTAACTGAAAGCAATTATTCTATTCCAGAAATGTCATGTACTAGAAATTATTAACGATGTGATTTCAGATTTCAGATTTTAGATCCTCAAGACAACCTCTCAAAACACTTTAAAGTATCAAAATTACTTGATACTATACCATATTTTTTATATATAAAATTAGAATCCATTTGAAAAAATGTATGTACGTAATTCCGTTTCCAAACTCTTATCAATTATACTTTTCCAGTAAAAAGTAAATCTTGGCTTGTAACGATCCATCTACATACGCTAAAAAGTCTGCAGATACTTGTGGACATTTACTTGTGGGTTACAAGTGTAGACGACTACACTGTTATTTCGAGAAACAGAATCACTAGTAATACTAGTCACATTGTGATACTAGTCCGTTGACTTGTAGCTAGTATTTTACAACTGTAAGTTTGAGAAACAGGGACTTGTGAAGCGAATTGATATTAATAGTGTAGAGACTAGTAAAATTGTTCCAAAAGTTTTGAGAAACCGGCCGCTGAAAGTAGTAATAATATTTCTGGAGATACAACTTCAGCTAAGAACATTAGTCCAGTGGAACGACGTCAGACTACTGAATATTGAAAGTGATTAATGTAGGTTCGAACCCCTCTTCTTGCCGAAGATATTTTTACAAGGCAAAAGTGAACAATCGAATACACTTTTCTGTTCGTGAACGCCGAATACTAATAAATGTGGAAGCAACTAGCCGAATTCCCTTTGGTAGGAACGTCCTTGTAGAAAAAGAAGACGACGACGAATATTGGTTGGAAGATTCATACTAAAGTATCTGTGTATTAACAGTGCAAATACGAAGAAGTCATTGACCTGAACCGTCAAGTTTTCTTGTACTTCTTTAACATAGAACAACTGTAACATGTGTTGCGTAAGATTTTAGAAGAGAAATGTGTGGTGCAGTGGTTTCGTCTTGACCTTTCATTCCGATGACCCGCATTCGATCCGCAGTCAGCGCCGTATTTTTTCGACTAAAATGATACCTTCAACTATTTACAGAACTCAATCAGAAATTCTAATTGGGTCTGCGAGAAAAGAAGTATTACTAGCTACTATCAGGAAGTAAACCTTGTGTTTGCGTTTGTTCTTTAGGTAATAATACATCAATCTAGTTTCAAGGTTTTCATTGATTTTTCTCTATCCTTCTCTTTCTTTCCATGACTTAATATTTTTTTTTCTCTTTCTCTCTTACTAATTCCTTCTCCTACACACACTCTCTGTCATTATGTGAGTGTGTGTGTGTTTATTTTATCTCTGCAGATTATTATAAACATTATTTTATTCGTGTCGTGAGGAAAATTGCCCGGTACCTCAGGATAGATGGTCGTACTAACAGCTTTCGATTGCTAAGCCAACGCTATAGCAACTGAGCTACGGCCACTTGATCGATCTCGGTCTCCATGTCGATCCATCAACACGGCATTAAGAAGCAATATGCCGATTCACAGAGCGACAGGTTTATATATTTTACTCGTTGGTTTTGCATCTTATTTATAGCTTTTAGGCACCTATGGATCACTCCAAGATAAGGTTTTGTGAAATGCGGTAGGGAGTCGGCCAGAACGTAAAGTGAAGGTATCATCCCGGTACATGCCTGATGAGGCTGAGGAAAACACTGGGAAATCCTAAGTCAGGACAGTCAACCGCTGGTACCGAACCGAGGACCTCCCGAATTCGAAACAAACACTCTCCAAAGTTAGATATGCTGGCCGTTTGGAACGAAACATACTCATATCTACGTTTATCACATGCACGCACACACACATATATTTTTCTGTAAAGGGAAAGATCTTAATTTATCTCAGATATTCTCCATATGATGGTCAAAGATTCAAACTTTTATTTGTATCTGTTGAACATCAATATATATATATATATACTCCTCCCTTCGGGGAAAGACCTCATCCACTAGTGGATTGAATATGACTGTGATATATATCATGCAACATATTTTGTGTATTTTGCTGCTAACATCTTCTTTGTAAGTAAATAACAACATAATATCAGAAATTATAAAGCAAAAAATATCGTGCCCCATTTTTAAGAGCTGATAGAAACAGACGTTTTGTCTTGTCTTTCGTGCATAACATTAGTGTTCTATGGAATACTCGATTCATTAAGAAAGAAAGAATTACCTAGTAACCATAGGTTTCAGCGTTCATTTTCGTTTCTTCATGTTCGGTAAGGATCTTTTCTACTGGACAATTTTAATTACGTCTTTCAGAAAATTTCAACTAATGTCCCAACTAAAGTAAAATTGCGTTAGGTTCCCTGTTTTGCTGTTTCAAATGCGATCTCTCTCTTTTTTTTTCATTCTTTCGTACATACTACAAGAAACCATAAATATCTTTCCAGAAGCCAGGACTTGCGATAATGATTTCTCTTAAAGAAAAATAATATCCAACCCTTGCTCGTTCACGCACACAATCTCTGAATCACACATCGCCCCCTCTACGTCAGTTGGGTGGCCTATCTTCTAGGCTTGGAGAAAAATCGTGTATAATAAAGTCATGTGAACATTATTTTGGCCATGATAGTACAAAGGTACAGTACAAATTAATGAAGTTTGCTTGATGAGGATGGATCAAGGGCGATAGGGTCGTCAATTTTCGTCTTCTCACAACGTGTCATATCTCAAAAAAAATCGTAACTCGAATGATCGTAAGTCGCAGAGCATCTGTATTTTTAATTTTCCTATGGTAGTCCTACAGAGAAAAATTGTAAAACTTTTGTGAATTACATGCTAAGAAAAAAATTAGAGCTAATAAACTGGAATGTTATGATACAAAGTCAACGTGTTTCCTTTAACTTTATTGAAATTAGAGCTACAAGTAAGTTTTTTATAATTAGGAAAAAAATATATAAATAAGGTAACACAGATTAAGAGCTTAAATGTACGTAGTAAATTTAGGAAACTAAAGCCATTGATCACAAAAGGAATTATCACTTCCTTACGTGAAAGAAATAGATTAATTCGCTTAGTATTAAGGTAGAAAATAATAAAAATTTAAAAGAGTGTTATAGGAAATACTTCAATAAATTAAGCCGATGAATAAAAGAGGTCAAAACAGAATAATACACGGAAATTGTGGAGCGTTAATTATTGCAAATTTACGGACCATAATAATAGAGCCAATAAAGAAATAAAAGAACTTATTACAAACGAAGCGTTTTCAAATGTTAATGAAATATCCTCGGCTACTTACTAATACCTTGAACACTTTATTAACGTTGGAAAGTAATTAAATGATGAAACTTGAGTAACTACTAAAAGTACAGCAATAACACTTAAAAATCTAAACTCAATGAAATTAAATCTTTAATAAATGTGTTAAAGTATACTACCTCATCTGGCATTGATAAAATCACCTCAAACGTATTAAACTGAGCAAAAGACTTCGTTCTTGAAGCATTACATCATATATTTAATTTGAGTTAGTCATGGCTGTATTATCTGATTCCTTTAAACGTACAATAGTAAAACATACACATAAGAAAGAGCCAAAAACCGATGTCATTAACTATACGTCAATTTGTTTGTTACGTAACTGCTCTAAACATTTAAGGTCATAAATATAAAACCAAATTTAAATGCTCCAAGCGATTAAAACATTGAATTAAAAACGCTGGTTGCATCTCTATACCAAATTAGGTATATTTCTACATAATTAATATGGGTTCAGAACAGACATGAGTACATCTATCAGACGCTGTAATTAAACTAATTGAAATAATTTGTAGAAGTTTAGATGGCAGTGAAAAAAGCAATTACTATAATTTTACATCTCGCTAAAGCATTTGATACAATCTCTCATTGAATTCTATTGCAGAAATTGAAATTTCTTGAGTACGAGGTGTAACATGTTATCACTGCAGTAGCTTCAGTATTACTTATGGAGCAAATAACAAGGAGTTAAAATCGGTGAAACAATGAGAAATTCCATGCGTGTCAAATTAGGAGTGCCTCAGAGAACAGCATTAGGATCGATTTTCTTTATTATATACATAAACAGTTTATGTTATTTATAAGTAAGAGGACACATACAATGATTTGCTGATGATACTACCTTAACTGTTACTGACAAGTCATAGCTAAAACATTCGAAACACCAGAAACCGAACTTAAAAAAAAAATATTGTATATATATGCTAGGTTTTCATATTGCTTTCAGGGGAAAACGCTAACATACTTTTAAAATAAATAAAGTACTATGCAATAAACCAAAGAAGAGATATTGTAATCGATGTTCAGATTATAATATTATCATCAGCCTTTACGAAATGCAATGACGACATACACATCTTACATGACGATTGAATTACCAAATATTAATCTAACGTTATGTTGAAAAGTTGAATCGATGTTGTGAATGAATATTTCAAATCATTCATTAAAAATATATATTTATTCTTCAAATGCTGAAACTCAAACCGAGAATGTACCTTAAGTATATTCACAGACTCGGAAACCATGTTTGAGGTATGTACATACATTAGAACCAATCGTAAGATTCGATTCAGTATAGAAAACGTATAAACAACTAAGAGCTAACTAAAACCCCGATGCATAAACGTTAGGTATAAACCTAGCAACGAATATAGCCAATGACAGAAGGCTTAAATTATAATTAGCTTTCAACCAATCACAAGCCACGAGACAATGAATTAGGCGAACTGCTGTTAAAGCGACCTTTAAACTAGCATACATAGTTTGTTTGTAGATACGGGTTTAGAAATAAATGACAAGCATTTATAAAATAAGCAAAGTTACCAAAGACAATAGCTTTTCACTAAACAAATCCGAAGTATATAAGAAACACAATTCAGTAGCCAATACTACAGTAGAAATAATTTACCTACTTAACCACACTGTTCTAAAAAAGGAAACTATGTTGAAAATAAACACATAGAAAACTATGCTAACAACCCATGATAATGTGTGTTAATAATGCTATATTTGTCTTTTTTAAAGTTTGATTAAAATAAGATTAGATGGGTTAATTAGTTATCCCAATAAGATCCAATAATTCCAACATTAGTTTCTAGCGCTCGTTAATAACGCACATGACTACTGATGCTGTTAGTTAAATTCAAACCATAGTATTTACGTTTTTGTTGAATGACAGTTGTTCCGATAAACAACCTGATGTAACTTACTTATAATCAAAATAGGTTTCACGATCCAATTGAAAGTAACGAAATGTTGAACAAACCATCTGTTCGTCCATAAATCACTCTTTCTTCAATTACCATATTTGTATTAAACCATTTACGTAACATTACCGTTTGCTTGTTAGTAAACATCGTTACGTTCTAAAAAGTGTTTATAAACTGTTGTCAGGTTAGTTCACTTCGTTTGATAAATAAAAACTTGTTAAAATGTTATTGATTAGCATACGAGTAATGTTAGTTTCACACACTCAACCTAAAGAACATATTATCTTACATCGATGAATAACGATTCCAAATGTTTACAAACAATGGAGTCTAAATGTCTAGTAAATATAACAAGGTATGTCTTCAAGTATAGATTCTGTTTGAAATATACTTTAAATGTTATGTTAAATGTGTTGTTAAACCATCCCCTTTGGTTGTCGTTAGATATGATTAAATCCAGATAAACTGCTCTGTTAAGCAATGTTTCCGTAATACTAAATACACTAAACCACATAAAACATCAATTCCAATGTTATAGATGTTGTTGTTCTTTAATTCGAGAGAAACAAACAAAACAAATAATCACTTATGAATCGGTTCTTTCAAAGTCACAGGTAGAACTTGTATCGTTCTAAAGTTCATTCGCAAGTCGAGATAAAATTTTATCAGAGTTATTATCCAAATTGGATACGATATATTGATGATAAATAGTGTTTATTTGCTGGAAGAAACTAAAATACAAACATGAATTACATTTGGGAATTTTATCACAAATTTCCCAGTAGTTGTCTTGCTTCTTGCAATTGGCCCTTGGAAAAGAAATTCTTTAAATTAGTACGTAAATTGTGTATTGAAATTTTTGTTTGGAGAGTCCCATGTCATTCATCCAGTCTAGGAGTTCATTGTGATTGTATTGACGTTTTCATTTAATCTTCTCTTCTTTGATTTCATCTTGATGTTGTGTTACATCTATATCTTGTTAATGCTTAACTCCTTTCGATTCTTGTTTCGTTCTAGGTGTAACCTTTTTATCTTGTTCTTGTTCCAGTTCAAATTCTTCTTTATTGTTTTGGCGTTTTAAACCAAACTGATCGCATTTCCACTGTCAATGTTATTTAGTTTAGTCATTAATATTGTGCCTAGGATCTGGAATTATTTTAACAGTTTGATTGTAGCATTGAATTCGTTGGCTAACCTTTCGATAAGCTCCTGATTAAAAATTAACGCACACATCAACGATTCGTTATTACTTGTTGTTTCAGAAGAGCATTTTTGCTTCGTAAGAATAGATGTTTGTGTTTCATCGGCACCTGTGGAAACAGATTGCTTTTCGAGGGACCAATTCGAAAAAAGTATATCTATACCATCCAGACCAATAATGGTCAATAGGCGTAACGCAAAATGCTACATATTTATGTTTATTTTCCCATGAGATTGGTAATTATACTGACCCTTAACTATCAATTCCGTGTTGTTTATTAATTTGAACCTTTTCTTGTTAGGTTGCAGTTTTTCCATATCATCTAAATTTAATAAGATTGATAATGATATCAAATTATTATGCAGTTCAATTAATAATGTGGTTTGATCGATTGGTATCTGAACAATGTTTTTCTCTTGTAATGACATCGGGGATGAGATTATTGTTTCGTCCTGATTAAGTATTAAGATATCATTAATGAAATGAGGTTTCTTCTCTAATTGAGTATCATCCTGAGTAACTGACTTATCTAAAACCTTTAAGTAAGGTATTACATTTGAAGGATTTTCTTTACAAGTGTATGGATTAACTTTAGACGCAGATTTCCTTTTCGAATATCAAATTTTAGCTAGATGTCCCTTCTTTTTACAAAAGTTACAACGAAGCTTAGCAGCATAACAGTTGTCCTATGCTTGTTTATCCTCGTGATGACCTCCACACCTGTAGCAAATTCTGTCCGTGTTGCTTGTTGATCTTTTATCTCTGTGTACGACGTTCGAATTTCTGGATTTGCTCAATATTTTGCACCGGATTTGATTCTGCATATAATTTATGGAATAGACGGGCATTCTTGTCCAACTGCTCTTCAATGTCTATAATTTCTATAGCATAAGTTAAAGTTAATTTACTGTCAGATAATAACTTTCTCGTAATGTCTTCTCTGAAAATACACACTATTAGTTGATTGCGTAGTATTTCATCTAAAGCGTAACCATAATCGCAACGCATTGTTTGATTTCGGAGACAACGTTGAAATTCAGAAGGCTTTTGAAACTGACTTTGCCTCAAAGTGTGAAATTTATATCCTTCAACAATCAGATTTCTTTTCGCTTCAAAACGTTGTTTTAAGATTTCAATTTTTGAGAAGGGTTGATCTGACAGCTTTTCAGGAGAAACAATATTTTTGAGCGTGGAAAATAACTCATGGCTTACAATTCTTAAAAACAATGAATCCTTCCTCTCTGCTGGTACGGAGAATGCACCGCAATACGTAGAAAATTACTCCACAATACACTTTAATGTCCATCAGAGAGGAATTGGATCAAATCTTTCTAACTGTTGATTCGGTAACATGTTGTTTAGAATGCACACAATACTATGATTAAATAAATAACACATGTTAGATGTTGGATACTCCCACGTCGGGCGCATAAGTTATTCTTCCACTACCGACTGCGCCATTAAATATGCTAGATTTTCGTATTGCAATCAGGAAAGAAGAGATACTGTAATCGATGTTCAGATTAATATTATCATCAGCCTTTACGAAATGCAATGACGACATACACATCTTACATGACGATTGAATTGCCAAATATTAATCTAACGTTATGTTGAAAAGTTGAACCGATGTTGTGAATGAATATTTCAAATCATTCATTAAAAATATATATTTATTCTTCAAATGTTGAAACTCCAGAGAACCAGAGAAAAATGATGACTTTTATGCATGAAGTTTTTTTTTTAAATTTATTTAGGGGCCCACCTTCCACCCCTGCCTCTTAGCATGCTTTGCACAGATTAAGTTGTGCACTTTTGGGGGCGTGCAACACGTTCATCTTAATACTCCTTAACCTGGGGCAGGCTTGTCCCTAGGGATTGTTGGATTGCCGGGATTCCGGCATTCCAAGAATCCCCTGTGTTCCATCCTGACGAGACAGCTGGTGTTGCGGGACGGTCTTGGACCAGGCATCCAAGGGTAATCCTGGTCTTGGTTCCTAGTTGGAACTTGTTGCTGGGGCGGGGGGAGGTCCCTATCTACTTATATGCTTTATTTTAGAAAAGAACATACAACACATTTAGACGACACAGACATCACAGGACAACACAACACATAACTTGAGTGGCTTCTTCTTCTTTTCTTCTGGTCTTTTCTCTCCTGCAAAGATTTAAGAAAAAGAAAGCAAAAGATTACTAGTCTTCTTCTTCTCCCTTTTTGACTTGTCTTACTAGTCATCGCAGGAGGGCTTCTTCTTTTCTCTATTTAGTGACTCTGTTGTTAACTCTAGATGTTAAATTGTATAATTTCCTTCTTTCATTCACTCTTCACTCACTCACTCATGGGATTGTCTCATTCTAATGGAAAATAGATGCGGTTTCCGCATCCACACGCATTAATGTTTGCACTTCACATTCGCACTCACTCACGGTATAGATTTCACCTGGTTCCCATCACCACACATTCACTACTTAACAACAACATACAGCGTCTGTTGCTGCGGTTCCAGCAACGCACTTATTAGCTACTGGTTTCCAGCAGCCACACAAATATTCACATTTATCAGGTCTTTTACTTTTTGCACATATTGTTTTTATTTGATTTTGTCAGACGTGTTGTTTTGGTTCGCGGTTGTCTCAATCGCGGAACGACGCGGTTGTCGCGGTCGCCACGCACCGGAGGGTTTGGTTGACGCCGCGCCCCGAGCCTCCGATCTCCCATAAATCTCTTTCTGTGATAGGATGACACTTTTGTCGCTACCTCCCGGAGGGCTGCCACTAGCTCTGGATTTCGCTGAGCTTCTGCGACTGTCCTGTCCCCCAGAAGTGCTCGTTGTTCTTCCACTAATTGGGCTGTTTCTCCGCATCGTAACACCACATGGTCTGGGGTTGAAACCACACCACAGACGCGGCACAGGTTATCCTCGACGAGTCCAAGATCCCTCAGCCTCTGCCTGTACGGACCATGACCGGTTATTAGATGTAGTAGACCTCCCTCTATTTCCACTTGCATCCTCATCCTCTCAGCCACATCTGGAAGGATACTATGAGTTCTTCTTGCTTTAGGTATAGTATCCCAGAATGTTTGCCACGCACTGGTCAGAATCTCTTGTATTTCGCCTCTGTTTTCCGCTTGTTGATGTATTATCTGCTGTATCCTGTCTTGCCTTCCTTTTTTGAGCCAGTACGCAGCACCCATTCTTTTAATTTGCAGGTGCATGGGCATGGTCGCGGTCGCGATTTGGAGTGCCTCCACCGGAGTGGTTCTGTACGCTCCTGTCAGTCTGAGTAGTAGCTGTCTTTGTGCTCTGTTTATGATTGTTTGTTGTTTCACATCATCCATCCGGTGGCTCCAGACGCTGGCGGCATATCCTACTATAGATCTAATTATGACGTCATGGTACATCCTTATTATTTTCATAGGTACTTTAAATTCGTTGGTTGCTATATTTATAATTTTATGAGAAACTTTTATTGCATTATTTTTTACTGTATTTACGTGAGATCTAAAATTAAGCTTTTCGTCTAAAATTACGCCTAAGTATTTAAATTCCTTTACTCTTTTGATTGTTGTGCCGTTTACTTTTATTATCGGACCTCTGTTGAAGTTCATGGTTCCTTTAAATAGAACATATTTAGTTTTCTGTGCTGATATAGTAAATTTATTATTTTGCACCATGACGTCATTGTTGTTATTATTTCATTTGCCCTATTTTGGATCTCGTTTCTGCTATTTCCTTTGATAACTATCGCCAGGTCATCCGCATTATCCGACGACCCTTTCCACATGTTCCATATTATTTAGCACTTCCAGACATGGCTGAAACATTATATCCCAAATAATTGGGCCCAGCACAGATCCCTGGGGGCATCCTTTAGTTGGTGATTTTGCAATGGTGCCTTCAGCTGTGTCTATTTTTATTTTTCTATCCTGAAAGTAATTTCTTAGAACCATCCATACGGATGAATTTACACCTAAATTATTAAGCTCCATTAGTACTCCCGGCCACCAAACATTATCTATGCATGAAGTATCGAGCAGTTCTGCTCATGGCTTCTATTTGATTGTATGACGGATGAATAAAAAGCGTACATGAAGTGTACAGGCCGCAACTGTCGCAGGCCTGTGTGTGCACTTGAGATGGATGTTGATTTCTTGAATTATACCATATAAAGATGACGGTTGTAGTTCCTTGTTGTTTTCAAAGTTGACGATTTTCCTGTATTGTAGGGGAGAAAGGAGATGTTATAGTCTTCTGATGGCCGGTGAAGTTGAATCACAGTAGATGTTAATTAGTTACTCCATTGTAAAGTTATTTCTGACTTACAGTAATGTAGGTGTTTATTTGACGTTGAGTTGCAGGATGTTGGTGACAATTTCAATGAGAGTGATGATGATTACATTGGTGTCCTGAGCAGTTTGTATCTTGGTGAATCCTTTAGAAATGACTTTCATGACATCTTCGAAATTCAAATTTTGAACAAGTGGTGTGAGTTTCTGTACGATCTGGGGGAAATTTATGCTTCCAGAGGGTGAATTTTCCTTATTATTGACATCAATCTTGGGTTCAGGTTGAGAAACAGTAGATGGTGATGTTTGCGGAGACTGCAAGGTAGTAGTTGCTGTAGTGGGAGTGGTTTTCCGGTCAGTATTTGAAGTTCGAGAAGCTTTATATTTCTTGAAGGTTGTGCAGCCCTTGTAGTTGGCAGGATGATCTTGATTGCAATTTGCACATGTAGCTGGTGTAGTACGGTCCATCTTGGTACATTCTGTGGACAGGTGAGCTACTGCGCATTTAACACATTTGGGATTCATAAAGCACGTAAACTGCGTGTGATTATAGCGCTGGCAGCGAAAGCATTGCAGCAATTTGTTTGGTCTGTATAACTCTATGGCAATACGATAATGGCACAAATATTCAAGCTGAAAAATTTCTTGTATGTTAAAATTCCTTTTGAGTGAGACTAAGAAGAGTGGCATGTAAATCCTGTGATGAGAAGTAGGATCACGACGGTACATTTGTTTGACATCTTGAATCGGATAATTTTGAGCAGCAAGTTCTTGATGGATATCATTAGTATCGGTGTCCACTGGTAATTTCCTGATTACAATTTTGAGGGGCCGGTCTGACTTAGGCACATCTGTGCTGAATTGTACTTTCGTTTGGAGGCAGTATGCTTTAAGTTTATCGTAATCTTCCTGTGTACTGGCTTGAAGACAGATGAAGTCATTGGTATGACGAATTTTAGGCGGATTTTTGCAGGTAGCAGACAAAGTTCTTGTAAACTGGTATTTCTGTTCTATTCCGTAAATAAAAAGTGCAGGTGCCTTGGATTTAGTGTCTTGAGGAGTAATATTTTCTTGAACTTCTAATGACTGATAACGATTTGGGATCTTGATACCTGGATCTGTGACAACATTGCGAAATTTTGCTGTTTTCTTTAGTTCGATGAAGCCATCGGTGTCCATTGAATGGTCAGATTCTGATGAAGTGTGAATTTCTTTCGCTTTAGTTTTATTATTATCAGTGATCTTGACGAATTGAACAGCACTGGCTACTTGCGCAGATTTCTTGACAGGTGGTGGGCCATCTGAGTGCGGAGGATCCAGGCGCTCGTGTATCAGAAGTGGGACATTGGTGGGAGGTGTCCCTAAAAAGGGCAAGTTCGGATCACTAACAACAGCACCTTTCTTCCTACCTAATTGACATCTTGCTTGGCGTTCTAATCTAGCGATCATCTTGGGGTCGCCAGGATATCTTTCTTTATTAATAGCTAGCTCTTGTGGAGATAGAGCAAACTTGAAATTTGGATCATTCATTTCTTTAAGAATGTCATTAACATCTTTTATTTCGAAACTCATTGTGTATCACCGTGCAAAAGCTGGAACGAGGAACACAAACTCCGTACGCAACGGCTCCTATTACTCGAATGTGTGTTGTTGAAACTCAAACCGAGAATGTACCTTAAGTACATTCACAAACTCGGAAACCATGTTTGAAGTATGTACATACATTAGAACCAATCATAAGACTCGATTCAGTATAGAAAACGTATAAACAACTAAGAGCCAACTAAAAACCCGATGCATAAACGTTAGGTATAAACCTAGCAACGAGTATAGCCAATGACAGAAGGCTTAAATTATAATTAGCTTTCGACCAATCACAAGCCACAAGACAATGCATTAGGCGAACTGCTGTTAAAGCGACCTTTAAACTAACATACACAGTTTGTTTGTAGATATGGGTTCAGAAATAAATGACAAGCATTCATAAAATAAGCAAAGTTGCCAAGAAACCTAAATAAATAAAGTTCAAAATAACCCACAAATAGTTCTATTTGCCAACTTAGCAATATATATATATATATATATATATATATATCATACACGCTGTCCCAATCATATGCACTAATACTTTGAGGAGGTGATTTTCCACATCAAAATAAGAATAAAATTTCCTATAAACAAGCATCTGATTTTGCTTCGTTTTGGAGATACAGTGTTTCCAGCTTGGAGTATAAAATTGACGCCTTATAATGGGAAGAAAATTAATAATTTTCAAATAATCAGAAACGGCGTATTGAATAAAACTTTCGTTTGCAGAAATGTATTTGTACCAACAAGGTGGATATCAAGAGTAAAAACACGTTGTCACTGAGTTGTCAGTGTTGCCAGCTTATTATAATGTTTAAAATTATCAAATGCCACTACGTCTTGTTATTATGTATTTGGCATCTTCTAGTGATGATAAACATCGTACATAAAGCGCACAGCGCGCTGTTACAAATTGCGGATGAAATATCCTAGGAAAATACGTAGTTTGTATAAAATCTTACTGTATGATCCATAGTTTAGAACACTGTGCTGTGCGATTTATGTATATTGTTTACCATCACTAGATTATGCCAAATACCCAATAACATGACATAGTGTCATTTGAAAATTGTAAACGTTATACCGAGCTGGCAACACTGACAGCCAGTGACATCGTGTTTTCACTCTTGATATCCACTTTGTTGTTAGAAATACATTTCTGCAAACGAAATTTTAATTCCATGTGTCGATTCTAATTTATTGAGAATTATTAATTTTCTTCCCATTATAAGGCGTCGACTTTAGGCTCCAAGTTGGAAACACTGTATCTCCACAACGAAGCGAAATCGGACCCATGTTTATAGCAAATTTGTTCTTATTTTGGTGTGAGATATCATCTCCTAAAGTATTTGCGCATATGACTGCGAGAGCGCGTGTCTCCTGTATACAATACACACAAGGTGTTAAGGTGCACGGTTAACAACGCTTGGGAGGTAAATCTACTCATAAAAGCATGAAAAAAGCCTAGTAAATATTTTCGAGCAATCGCTTAGTTTCAGAGTTACAGCGTGCCAAAAGCGTGGGAAAATGAACTTTGGAGGTTTCAAAGTATGAGCCATTGAGCTGAGGCGGCGTGTTATCGTCTGAGATTTGTAATGTGCTCTATCCAAAAATGTATGAACCAGCAGCTTTTAGTGGCGGCGCAAGGGATTTCCCCATAGGGAACGAGGGATTCACGGATATTCCGTTAGGAAAGGTGCGTCCGATGCATGACATATAAAACGACGTCCGAACAAGTAACAAACATGCGTTGACAGACCAGCGATATCTTGAACATAATCAAGATGGCGAAGGATTTTTAGTGTGTTGTGCATAACTACAGCATAGAATTAGTGTGGTGGGTAAAATGAAATGAAATTAATTCTTTAATTAATAGCTCATAATCATGCCAAGTGTACTAAAATAGAAAGATATTAATGATATTTGATGATTATGGAAGAACTTGTGCAATGAGAAACTGCAATGGAGTGAGAGTATCTCCCGCAAAAAACAAAACAAAAGTACAATGTTCACCACAAACTCACTTTGTCTGGGATCTAAAATTGGGTCTATTACCATAGAGGTGAAGGCTCTACCACTGAATCACAATTGACCCCGTCCTTCTCCTCTCCCGTATTAACGTCGCATGGGAGGTAATGACACATTAAACCAAACACAAAAAGTCTGTGTGACAAAATATCGGAAACGGCTTCCTCTCCAAGTTAAAGGTGTGTAAAAATGGGAAAAATGGACTTTCGTCCGGAATAAGCTCAAAACAAGTAAGCAGAGGACGGTGGTGTCAGGCGGCATGTAAAGAAACATATGGTGAAGTATTAAAAAATGTGATGAACGGGTGTGCAAGGGACTCCCCACAGAAAAACTTGGATAGCCACAAATTACGTGAATGAAATTTGGGATAAAGTAAACTGGATAAAAGGATTCCCGCCTCGTGATGCATAATTCCGTGAAAGATGATAATTACGTGCACAGAAACAAAGAAAATTGATAAACGTGAGCTGTTGTGTGTGCTGCAGAACGGTACAAAGAAATGCGTTGGAACCTTATGCTTAATGTATGCATCCGATATGTGGAATCACGTCGAAAAAGGAGACAGAAAACCTTTCGTTCGAAGCTCTAATGCAGCTGTTCCAAAACTTGTGTGCTCCTTTTTCGTAAGCCCCCCTCAATTCCGCTCCTTGGTAATACATGCCCCTTGTCTGATCTTTTTGCGATTTCAGATAGAGCATTAAATTCTCAAATCTACGACAATAATAATAATAATAATAAAATAACCATATTCTCACCACTTTATTACCATTTATTTCCAACAAGCCTTCTGCATCCCACTGTAGTGAAGTAGTATTTTCTACCGGCTTTGCTTTTAATGAAACCACAGTTCTTACAAAATAGTTACTTTTCGTTTTACGGTATTTAATTGAACGCCTCTTTGTCAAAATATTCGTAATACTTGTAATTACGAATGTAGTTTATTTCTGTCAGTAGGTTATTCTGTCACTCTCCATTTGCTCACTCTTCATGTCCCGCAGATTCGGATCCACTGTTCTAATGTGTACCATGGAGCTGGAAGGAATACTTACACGGAGAAAAGAGCAAGTGGCATTTCTACGTACGCATAGCAGTACGTACGTAGTTCATAGTACTGCCGCTAGGGACATATGCTTGGGAGCACACTACGGAACCCATCGTCGCTTGTTTGCCATTTCAGAGTGCCTCGCAGAAGGTTGTATTGCAGTTTCATTGTGGAATCGTGAAAAATGGAGTGACTGTGTTGTAGTGGGCCAATGCAGCTAACTTGTAAGTGACACACGTCGTCTTATGCTCTGGTGTTAGATGTGGAAGTACTGTGTAAAAATATAATAAGTGTTGTGATCAACAGTAGACGGTTGTGTGTAAGTGCAGACGTTTGAGTTCAAGTAAAAGTGGCTGTGTTATTTTTATTCGTACGTGTGCAATGTCGGATTACCCTGAACACGAGCTGGCAGATATGCACTTTATCTACGGAGAGGCAAGGGATAATAGCAAAGAGGCGAGGAGTTTGTATCGTGAACGTTTCCCTCAAAGGAGATTACCTTCCCATGTATTTTTTTCAACGTCTCCATATTCGCCTCCGACAGACAGGGTCTCTTCAAGTCCCCCGACGCGAAATTGGAGGAAATCGCATCGTGCGGACAGTTGCTTTTGACGAAAACGTACTTTCGGCGATCAGAGATTGTCCTCAAACTAGCACACGTGCTATCGGTCGGGCACTGAATGCAAGCCATGTGACTGTGTGGAACGTCCTCCGTGACGAAAGAATGCACCCATTTAAATTACAGAAAATACATGCCTTGCTACCTGAGGACTTTCCCCGTCGGATAATGTTTTGTCAATGATACCTCTGACAAAGTATCGCCATTCAGGATTTTCAAAGTGTTATTCTGTGTACTGACGAGGCAATATTCAAAAACACTGGCATATTCAATTGTCACAATATCCATGTGTGTAACGCGGAAAATCCCCATGCAACGCTAGTGAACGATCAGCAGCATAGATTTACTGTTAACGTGTGGTGCGGTATAGTGCAAGATTTTGTGGTAGGATCTTACTTATTACTGACTCGCCTCTGGGGCAGTAATTATCTTGTATTTTTATGTACTGTTCTCACAGAGCTGTTAGAACATGTGCCCTTGAACGTAAGACAGAGGATGTACTTCCAGCATGACGGCGCACTTGCACATTTTGACAGGAATGTGCTGACCTACCTAAATGACACTTTCCCGAATAGATGAATCGGCAGAGGAGGGCTTATATTCAATGGCCACCTCGCTCAACCGACCTCACGCCACTGGATTATTTTATCTGGGGGAGATGAAACACCTTGTGCACGCAACACCAGTCAGAACAGCCGAAGAACTTGTTTCCGAGTTAATGTTGCTGCGGCGGTCATCTCAGAAACGCCAGGCGTGTTTGATCGTACACGGCAAAATTTGCTTCGTCGATGTCATCTTTGTAATGAGGTCAACGGCAGACAATTTCAACAACGTAAGTAAACT
This sequence comes from Lepisma saccharinum, assembly GCA_022664845.1. NCBI lineage: Eukaryota > Metazoa > Arthropoda > Insecta > Zygentoma > Lepismatidae > Lepisma > Lepisma saccharinum. The sequence continues at coordinate 40,299 of JAGDQP010009062.1, forward strand.
GTTAACCTTCATAGCTATCTAGTGTATTCCTACAACATTGCACAAATACTGTACAGGGTACATCTGAGTGTATCACAGCTATCCTACTTTGTACGGAACTAAATAAATTCGTAGTTTGCCACTGTATTTCTTTGTATCGTTGTACAACACAAAGAATATGTCACTTTTCGCCCATTTTCTTCGTTTCAGTGCAGGTTATCATCTTCAACGGAATTACGTATCACGAGACGGGAATCCTTTCACACAGCTTACTTTCACCCAAATTGTACTCACGTATTGTTTGGGAATCACTGCTTTTCTATGGAGAGTCCCTTGTACGCTCGTTCATCACACTTTTGGATACTACACCATATGTTTCTTTACATGCCGCCTGACACCACCGTTCTCTGCTTATTTGTTTTGCGCTTATTCCGAACAAAAGTTCATTTTCCCCATTTTCACACACCTTTAACTTGGAGAGGAAGCCGTTTCCGATATTTTGTCACACAGACTTTTTGTGTTTGGTTTAATGTGTCATTACCTCCCATGCGACGTTAATACGGGAGAGGAGAAGGACGGGGTCAATTATGACTCAGTGATAGAGCCTTCACCTCTATGGTAATAGACCCAATTTTAGATCCCAGACAAAGTGAGTTTGTGGTGAACATTGTACTTTTGTTTTGTTTCTTGCGGGAGATACTCTCACTCCATTGCAGCTTCTCATTGCACCAATTCTTCCATAATCATTACATATCATTAATATCTTTCTATTTTAGTACACTTGGCATGATTATGAGCTTTTAATTAAAGAGTTAATTTCATTTCATTTTACCCACCACACTAATTCAATGCTGTAGTTATGCACAACACACTAAAGATCCTTCGCCATCTTGATTATGTTCAAGATATCGCTGGTATGTCAACGCATGTTTGTTACTTGTTCGGACGTCGTTTCGTATATCATGCATCGGACGCACCTTTCCTAACGGAATATCTGTGAATCCCTCGTTCCCTATGGGGAAATCCCTTGTGCCGCCACTAAAAGCTGCTGGTTCATACATTTTTGGATAGAGCACATTACAAATCTCAGATGATAACACGCCGCCTCAGCTCAATGGCTCATACTTTGAAACCTCCAAAGTTCATTTTCCCACGCTTTCGGCACGCTGTAACTCTGAAACTAAACTATTCCGCGGAATTGTTTACTAGACTTTTTTCATGCTTTTATGAGTTGTTACCTCCCAAGCGTTGTTAACCGTGCACCTTAACACCCTGTATATATATATATATATATATATATATAAAAATTCACAAAAAAAATCCACTATTGTATAAGACCTATGCCGGAGGGAGGACTTGGTAAACTGCTCTCACGCTGACCATACGTGTTGGGGGAGAAGAGCCGTTGCTCTCAACTGTGATCGCCACAGTCTCTTATTTACAGAAGCTCCCCAATTGCACCACGATGCTGAGTAGGCATCGTTCCAGACTCTCTCGCTTTGGAAAAGCTATCTTCGCAGAGCCGAGAAGAAAACCTGGCACTCCATGATCAGCAGTCAGCGACGGTAAACACCAGATGAGCCGGGCGGGGCTGTATAGGGTGGTAAGGTTACGGGCCGACAAACTTCGGGAGGTGATATTAAAATGAAAAATAAAGGGGAAAAAGCCGAGACAACAGGGGGGAAATTCCGAGGCGTTTCTGAGCTACAGTCAGCCGAAAGCGTGGGAAAATGAACTTAAGAGTGGATTATTGCGAAGACGAAAAATCAGAGAGTAGGCAGTTGAGAGTAAATTAGAGGAAATGACACCCGGGCTATCCAAAAATGCATATTGTAAAATGTTACAAACAGGGCGCAAGGGATTCCTCAAGGGAAGTAGGGGATTCTAAGAAAATCTTCCAAGTAAAAATGGGTTCAAAGGATAACAAAGGGGATGAGTTGCCAACAGGTAACAGTAATTCATTGCCGGCACATCGATATTTCAACGAGAATTAATATTATGACCAATTTTAAAATAATGCGTGGTTGCACATCAGACAGTGGTGATAATCAAAGACAGTCAACGAGCGTTTGGCTTATTTATTAGCAATGAGAGAGATTAGGAGTATCCAGTCGGATCGTGGTGAGTACGCATCTCAACAGCTGTAGTGTAGTAAAAAAGACGTCCTTGTTGGTCGAGTGTTCAGTGCTGTCAGGCGTCTTTGATGTCACAGCAGTCTTGCATTGAAGCCCGCCTGGAAAAGAATCAGGCGTATTATTAAAGCGTAACATCATGCAAAGTATACACGGAGGGTATTAGTTAATGAAGAGGCACGTTTGGCTGGTTAGTAGAAAGAACGCAATGTAATACAGCAGCCAAAGGATGACATTGAAGAGAGAAAACAAACACGCGTGTGTACTAGAAAACATGTGTAAACCAATGCAAGGCAAAACATAGAAAGTTTTCCATACGATGTCACAAGCTTAAATAGTTAAATTTGTCTATTCTACACAAGCAAACAAAATGCGTGCAAGAGAATGATGAATTCGAGCTAAGTCGGAACGTACGAACATGTACCTTTTGCGATGCAAAATGTACCTATAGTAGAATACTCGAAAAAAGGTATTTGTACATTCTAGTAACTCTGATTTGGAACTCGACTATGGGATATTGGATGTTTTGCGTGCTAGTTTGTACGAACGCTGTACTGTGTATATTCTCCAGTGTATTAGTATTGTCGCTAGTTAGCCTGTATCACGTACCAGTGGTATTTTGGTCAAGGGGGCGGATTCGATTGCGACTGCGACTCTGTCTGCTGCACAAGTGTGAACGAAGAGGGTCAGATTATAGTTGCAAATGCAGAATTTGTCATTAGGACGTTATTTGTATCTGATGGAGTGTTAATGCCAAATCATCGTCTCGTCACGTAGCGCGTAATTAAATACTGTGGTCGCTACCCTCTTCTCCCATGCTCCGGAAGACTGCTCAACGAAGTGACGTCCTCCCTCATGCTGCGAGCTTCGGTCATAAGTCTTGTCCACAAAATTAAGATCAAAGTAACTTCAATAAATACATTTTGGAGTTCAGCATAACAGGCTGGTTGCTTATTAATGTTCACACATGCATCATTGTTTTCCATAAATGTAAGCTTCTGCGCTGGCATCATCACATTGCTCGGCAAGTGCAGGGCTTTCGGGCTGCATGCCTTTTATTACATGTTCCGTGATATAAGTTCGTACCGTTATGGGGTTCAATATTTCTCTACTCTACCGGTTACATGTGTACGATGTAACATCCACAGACAGTTTGCGTCTTCCGTTACCTTTTTCAGTCAGTGCATGGTGAACTGTGCCGTCTGGTTGTTAGAACTGGTAACCATCAGCAGGGTGTTCCAATATAACGGTGAGTAACAATGTCAACTCCTACCTCACCGATTGTTCATCACTAATGTCTTCCAGCGACATTTTTCTGATGATACGCGCACTTCGTTGGACTCCAAGGACAGATGAGACAACATTGTTCTTCAAAGGCAGCACTACCTTAGACTGCAACTGCTCGATCAATTGCGCCTTTATCTACAAACCATTATTCCCAAAATTACTGACCATTCGTCCAACGAATCAGCACCTCACCTCGACCCACCTCGATTCGTTATTTAATAGGTCGCACTTGTTCTTCTTCGATTACACTTATCATAGAATACGTGAATATGCATTAGATTGATTCATGTATCGTAGCTTATGTACTAGAATTGCCTATACCCATCCACATTTCTGTGTATGTCCTGAAATCCGCTCCAACGCGAAGCAGACCAAATACTATTCACTCCTGAGGTCTCGTGCTTGATTGAATTGTTATACGAGTTATAAACGAGCTAGTGCGCATGTAAGGACGAAAATTACAATATGTGGTCAAGTTGGCTCCGAACAACTGCTCTCAGGAGACCCGGACGGAAGTTGAACTCGTGACAGGGACACGAAGCACACACACTAACCTCTCGTCCGAGACATTGTGATCGTTAATGCATTCCAACACCCTAACTTTTTGTGTGATATTGCCAAGTGTTTCTTCCAACATACTGAGCTACATATTGCTACATACACTCACTACATTCTCTCATTGCTGCGGAAGGCAATGGCCACAACTCCAGTTACAAAGTTACTACTGGACGTTTACGACGCAGCTAGAATTCGTCATGCCCGTTAACGCATTTGTTCTTGTGTAGAATAGACAGATTGAACAAGTTAAGCTTGTGACATCGTATGGGAAACTTGTTACTTTTTGCCTTGCATCGGTTTACACATGATTTCTAGTACACACGCGTGTTTGTTTTCTTTCTTCAATGTCATCCTTCTTTGACTGCTGTATTACATTGCGTTCTTTCTACTAACCAGCCGAACATGCCTCTTCATTAACTAATACCCCCGTCTATACTTTGCATGATGTTACGCTTTAATAATACGCCTGATTCTTTTCCAGGCAGGCTTCAATGCAAGACTGCTGTGACATCAAGGACGCCTGATAGCACTGAACACTCGACCAACAAGGACGTCTTTTTTACTACACTACAGCTGTTGAGATGCGTACTCACCACTATCCGACTGGATACTCCTAATCTCTCTCATTGCTAATAAATAAGCCAAACGCTCGTTGACTGTCTTTGATTATCACCCCTGTCTGATATGCAACCACACATTATATTAAAAAGGGTCATAATATTAATTTTCGTTGAGATATCGATGTGCCGGCAATGAATTACTGTTATCAACTCAACCCATTTGTGGTCCTTTGAACCCATTTTTACTTGGAAGACTTCTTGGAATCCTCTACTTCCTTTGAGGGATCCCTTGCGCCCTGTTTGTAACATTTTCCAATATGCATTTTTGGATAGCCGGGTGTCATTTCCTCTAATTTACTCTCAACTGCCTACTCTCCGATTTTTCGTCTTCGCAATAATCCGCTCTTAAGTTCATTTTCCCACGCTTTCGGTAGGCTGTAGCTTCGTAACACCTCGGAATTTCTCCCCTGTTGCCTCAGCTTTTTTTATTTTTCACTTTACTATCACCTCCCGAAGTTTGTCGGGCCGTAAACTTACCACTCTATGGGGTCCCAGTCATATACTTATAGACTTCGGGAGATTTGTCACACGAAAATAAGAATGAAAGTTGCTATAAACATGGGTCCAATTTCACATCATTTTGGAGATACAGACTTTCGAACTTGAGCCCAAAGTTGACGCCTAACAATGAGAAGAAAATGAATAATTCTAAATAAATCAGAAATGACGCATTGAGTGAAAAATTTTTACAGAAATTTGTGGATATCAAGGGTGAAAACAAGTGATCACAATTTGTCAGTGTTACCAACACGGTTTAATATTTTAAATTTCAATACGTGGTGTTGCTGGGTATTTAGCGTCCTCTAGTGATGATAAAAAACACACGTAAACTATGGATGAACTATTCTAGGAAAATATGTAATATGTATAGAAACGTAAAATTCTTTCTGTATGATCCATAGTTTGCAACACTGCGACGTGTGCTTTACGCATGTTGTTTACCATCGCTAGGTAATGTCAATACCCAACAACACGACGTACTGCCATTCGAAAATGTTAAAGGTTATACATTGTTAACAGCCAATGCTAACAACCTGGTGAGATTCTGTTTTTACTCATGATATCCACCATATTGATAGAAAAATATTTCTGCAAATGAAATTTTCATTCAATGCGTCGTTTGTGATTTATTGAGAATTATTCCATTTCTTCCCATTGTTAGGCGTAGACTTTGGGCTCCAGGTTGGAAACGGTTTATCTCCGAAACGAAGCGAAATCTGAAAAATGTTTATAGGAACTTTTATTCTTATTTTGGGGTGACAAATCATCTCACAAAGTGTTTGCTTACATGACTAAGACCTATATAATAATTTATAGCTATATTCAATCCACTACTGAATGAGGCCTCTCCCGGAGGGAGGAGTTGGTCTACTGCTACCAATCTGACTAGACGTGTTGGGAGAGGAGAGTCGAAGCCCTCAACTGTTATCGCCACTGTCTTTTACTCACAAAAGCTTCCCAATTGTATCACGATGCTGAGTGGACACAGTTCCAAACTCTCTCGGTTTGGAAAAAAATCCTTTGACAGAGCTACGAATCGAACATGGGACACCACGATCAGAAGTGAACAATGGTAACAACTAGACGAGCCGGGCGGTGTAGTAAGTAGTAGGAGAATCTGTTTTCTGGGCCACAATTTAACATTGAATTCGCTATATCAAGGACCCTTCGTACTTTGCCATGATCCTTTCTCGGCCTCGACAAATTGGGTTAAAATATCAAGTTTCCCACAGTTTTTTAAGGGCGCACAAGTGTTTATTTATAACCGCTATTTCCTGTATCAGAGACCTACCCAGAGACAAAATATCATTTCGCTTCTCTTCAATTCTTGGTCATCCTGTATTTTAAAAACAACATTATTTCCTTTCTCTTTTCGGTTTTGCTGTCTTTGAAGAAATATAGTGTTCCTTTAAGCCATGTATTTTGAATGAAAACTCTATAAAAATTTTGATTCTAAAAAATTTAATTTTACACACAAGAGCTTTGTTCGCTCCTTCTTGCTTTCGATTGAGTTTAACATAATTAGGAGTGTGGTGCTGTTTGTGATTACAAAATCGCGTGTATGAAAGAGGAAGAGAAAGGAAAGCTGGTAATTGCTTTTTAGTTTGTCAACATGTACTACACAGTGATTTTAACAGATTGACTTGGTCGAGTAGGTAACAGAATTTTGTTAGTGTGAAGTGGTTCTAACTAAAGTTGATTTTTTAAAGTTGTGTTAGTACTAAATATCAATCCAGTTTCACTGATCTTCTCGGTATATTTTTAAGAATATAATAGTGGTGTAAAATGTCAACAAAAACAGTTAAGTGTCCTCATTGTGGCATAACAAATTTCGAAACTAATATTACAAGACATATAACACGTATGCATCAAAATGCAGTGCCATCATCCTCCAGGAAGTTAAAGCTTCCAACTAAAGTGTGCGAACAAGAAATTACGAAACAAACATCTTGAAAAACATATTCAAAATGCACATTCCTATCAGCAGATCAAAATTGCGCTTAAGAAGACCTTCATTGAATACGAAACAAACAAAAACATCAGTGTAGACACTCCATCCTTTCTTTCTTCTAGGAAAGAATGTGTTCATCTTTTAGAAGAAGTAGGGGAAAGTAATGCTATTCTCAAAATAAATTTAATTCTATCATCCGAGTTTGTGAAAACGGGAGGAGGGAATCAAAGATTTTCAGTGCATAGTGGAAATCCAATGTGTTTAAAATCCACGGCCTTAAAGATTAAAATAAGTGAAATCTTTGAGGATTTAGTAATATACTAAGAAGAACGGTCTGTTAAAGTTTCAGAATGGGTACTCTGCTTTCGGCCAGATCACTGGCTTGAAGCACATGCGAGCTTCTTCCACTCCGTTTCTGTTTCAAGTTACAAATAATTGTCCAGTCTTGTTGACAATAAGCGTGTAGTCCTGAATATAAGATTCAAAATATAAATATTATTTTATTGGAATAATATTAGTACGTTTTGATTTCATGTAAGCGTCTTTATGTAAAGTATTTCAAGGAATATAACAGAGGCAAATAACAAAATGAATCATTTAAGAAATATTATGTGTACGTGCCGTAACAAGGTTAATTTCAATGTAATTTCCCAAAGCAGAGAATTTATAAAAGCAATAACAAGATGATATGTCAAGATCTACCATTTAAGAAAAGAAATTAAAAAAAAATATTTCTCTCTCAACACCTGAGAAAATTAAACACTGAGGCATGCCTATTACTCTGAAAGTTATATCATTATGTAATGACCAACACTTGTATTTCCAAGAGAAGTATTCAGATATATGATTAATGAAAGTTTAATATAAAAAAACAAGTGATCTGTGTTATGCTCATAATTCACAAAACGTGACAATCAAAGGGACCAATGCAAGGCCAATTCCGAAATTACCTCATTCCTTTCTGATGCAAACAGCTCCTTAATTTCTTTACTAATTTTGGAATAACAAGATCACGTGTATATGATGAGAACAGAGTGTGACATTTCGAAATTATAATGAAATAAAATCACATCCTTCTTTGCATCTTCGCTCAGTCATTTATCTCCAGTCTAAGACTTCAGTTTTACTCCAGCTTGTTTAAGACTAATTTTGAGAGTTGCTTCTGGAAATGAACTTAAAACAGTGTTGAAAGACTTAGCTTATCTTCGATTGGACAGTATCTAAATTTGAACATTGCGAGTTAAACACAATTGACATTATAGTGATCATCGAAGATAGAACAACAACTGTGAGGGTCAAATCTGTATACTTCTCTATTGTTTGAACATTTACTTTCCGTGCCTAATGTGTCCAAAGACTGACAACGTCTTATTAATCAAATGTACTCGAAGACCAACAACGCCTCATAAGCGAATGTGCTCAAAGACTGACAAAGCCTCATTAACTTCTGTCAAGTAAATTTAAGTAAGTTGAAAGCCCTTGTTATTATGGTTAATCTCTATGTGAACTCTGCTTTGGGTATTGTGTGTGTGTGTAAATTCAAGTAATATTCCTTTAGTATATTCTGACAATATTCTTCTAGTATATTCCATTATGTTCAGTTAAATCTAATGTATTCAAATAAATTCCCTCTCGTTTTCTTCTACGCGCATTAAATATTATAGTAATAGAGTACTAGTTTTATAGTCTAATGTTAGCTCGAATTTAGACGGTACTTTAAACAATGTTTGTGACACGCAACTGCACAGTAGAGCATTTGATCGGAGCGTAGCTGTCGGTACCATTACAGTTGTGTACTACTTGATATTGACTATTCTGAACAAGGAGCTTAAAGCTATAGGTTTAGGTTCTGAGACTGTGAAATCAATAATACTAAAAAAAAATAATTTTCATATAAGTCGACGCCGCAATATTTTGTATACTGCATTAGTTATTCCTATCCAAAACCTAGTATTGAAAGTTATTGAACATTTTCAAATTAAAACAAAAGTAAGTATCTTTGGCATTAGCGTGACCTCTTAAGAAGAGTAATTAATAGTCTTTTGACTTACATGAAAGGTAGTCCAAGCGCAATACATCTTGTCGTAATTCTGTCACAACTCAAAATTGCGTATCAACCAAACTGTTTCGAATATCGTGTTGCTACTTCGGTTGTTGGATCTACACTCCCTAAAGAGAACCTATTATCTTATTTCAGATGTTCCTTTTGCCCTGGGTTTAGGTAGTAGTAGCATTAAGGGTCAGCACAGAATTGTCGATTTTGGTCGGCAACATACCCAACTTTCATGTTAGTTAGAAGCGTTCCGCATTTACTAATTTGTTATTGATTTAACAGGTGGACCTATTTCTTTCAAATCCAACGCATAGCCGGAGCATTTATAGAGTAAAGGTGCAGTTTCGTTTAGGCGATGGTCGTATGCAATGACCGCATTCAGTGAATACGTGCAACGGAAGCATGTAGTGGGGTAGTTTCCTTTGTGCGTTTAGCGCGTGCGCGAAGCCATAGTATATCTATACAGTCATATGATTTACTTTTCGTGCATTACGAGTTTTAAGATCTTTCTGTAATTAACACTTTTACAGTTTCAGAATTTTAGACATGATTACAAACAACTATAATAATAATATAAACAGCATTTTAAATTAAACTCAACTTTCGTTCAATATCAAACAATACTGTTACTTCAAGCTGCTGTAGTACTCTGCTGCCATCTATTGAGCTCCAAACTTACTACATCTCTGTATGCATTCTTTTTATTTCGGATTTTACCAATAATTTTATAGTTATTTTCGTGCATTCTTGACGTAGCTTTTCATTCTCATCTCTGCTGAAGTTCATATTTGGCACAAAATAGTTGCAAATTCAAAGAAAACACGAATAAAAACTGCTCAACACTCTAGAACGCATGCGATAGCTGCAGCTTGACTCCTTTCCGAAGGAGTCGTTGCAACAGTTGCTAGCGACACCATGCGTCCGACGCGCAAACCAAACCGGCTTCACTGATTTCCATTCAACGTGTCAATGCAGTGGCGCGTGCAACAGTTGCTTGCGATCTTCGTATGCGAAAATCGCACAAACGAAACTGCACCTGGGATCTCGGGGAAGGCCGTATCATTTCATAGTCAGAGTAAATATTGGATCCAGGAAGGTTTTTACCTTCTTCAAATAGTTTCTAAGGCTGTCTGGAATTACTACGTGATCTATCTGAAACCTTTTCTTATCTAGAAGTGTCCACTGTCCAGGTGTATCACCTTTTATGTAGTTTAAACCATGTATTTCCCACCACTATTGAATGTTGGTTATAAAAAACAACTAATCTCTGGCCTCTTGTGTTTCTCTCTCTCCAAGTCCGTATTTTCCTACTGTTTTCTCATCTTGTCCTTTACCTACTACTGCATTAAAATCGTTCACCAGTACGATAGATACATTTGCCCTTCTTTTCTCTCTGCATTAACTCTTCCAGATCATCGTTCAAGAAACGAACTGGCCTAACTGTATTATCACAATCTTTATATTTCATTTCATGTCTTCCAAAATTAATTTTCCATGTTAATGAAACTTGATCAGTTAGATATAGGTCTTAGCAAAACTATGTTCAAGTTTCATTAATATTGAAAATTTTCTTTGGAAGATATGAAATGAAATGTAAAGGTTGTCAGTTCGTCTCTTGAACGACGAGATATTCGTAGTTTATCTCATCCTCCTTTCCTGATCTGCTCCCATAAAAAACTGAATACAAGATGCCGGATCCAAGATGGTTGGCGGAGTAAGGAGCATACGTCATAGATACACCTGCTCTCATTTACATTACATATGGGTACATTCACATTCTGTACAATCTGTGAAATAATATGGATAGTTCGATACATAGCTAATAAAACATGTAACATGCAATACCTTAAAATTTTAGAAGTACCGTAAAACTAATTACACCAGTGACATACTAAGAAAATTTCAAATTTTTCATATGCAACTTCCCTCTTAAACATAAGAAGTTGAATCCAAGAGGGTGGGTTTAAGATGGTGGACGGAGCATATACCATGCGTCAGCGTGAGAGATGCAGTATTTGGTCCCATTTACATTTGCTACGTTACATTTACGCTGCGTCAAATCTGTAGAAATTATACGGTCCATATTTGAATCCCCCGGTACATTTCGCTAGGAAAATGATATAACTTTCAAATCATCTAGTTGCCTCTAGATACAATTGCGAAACGTACGAGCTCACCTTACTTCTTTTCACGTTAAAAACTGTCAACTGTGAAAGTTTAATCCAAATCTGAGTGTGTAATTCCGGGAGTGTTCCTTGTATAAGTGAATAACGGCCCATCCTTCATTCTCGTTATGTAATCTTGAACACGGATGTGACAAAAATACTTTCACGGATCAGGCTTCGGCTATAACGAAAATACGGAAAGCTACAAATGTTACGGAATTACGTCCTTAGGGCAAAGAGAGGGAAGACGGGATAACGCCTACCGGGCGTGTGGGGGGTGCTGCATTGAATGTGTGAACTAATTCGCCTCCTAACAAAACGAGAAATACAACAGTGAGAAGGTTATTGAGTATATATTGAGTGTGTTACATAAAGAGATCGTGTTTGAGTAATACTTTGGGTGTAATTTTAACGGTTTTCGAGACACCAACAAATAACTATTGTTAATGTTAACTTAATAGTCATTTTAAATATTAATACACTAATTTTCAGACTACTTATTTGAGGCGAAATACTTCATAAATATTTTTATTACCAATGATTATTGAGCGAAAGCCAAGATGTTATCTTGGGGACAAGATGGGGTGATTTTATGGTGAGGTAAGATGAGGTATCAGGTATTTTTAGACCTACAAGGTACAGTATATCTATGACCAGGGGCCTGTTTCATGAAAGTACTTGTCAGTTTTTCACTCTTCGGTTTCCATTTCCAGAGGACTGTCACAACACCGCCAACCTTCCACCACAATATTAATGTGTACTGTCGTTTTGTTGCCTAGTTTTGGGAGTCAAAAGTTTACTAACAATTGAATATTGCCTAGCATAATCACACTCCTTGCACAAAATGATAGAACAGTGACTGAATGAGAACAAGGGTTTATGGCGGAAGGTAAGCGCTTTTGAGACAGTCTTCCGGAAATACAAACTAAAGAGTGAAAAGTTGGCAACTACTTTCGTGAAACAGGCCCCAGGTCCGTTTAATGCATTTTTTCAGTTTATGTTTGTTTCTGGCTGCGAGAAAAAGCAGACAACAACTTTGTTAGACCAAAGCACGAACAAAAATAGAAACCCAGCAAGTCAAATGCCGACCAAGATGGCAAATAGTCGGAGATTTTGGTCAGAACAGCGTCGGGGACAGGCAGAATCCAGACTAGTAGTCGGGAAGTAGCTGGGGAATGGTTGGCATGCAGCTACAAGTAGCGTTTGGCCGTCGTCGCTCTGTTGACTTGCCGGCATAGAGGCGAAACCCCGACAAATCCCCAGCACTTGATGGTGGGAAAAAGATGGGCCCCCGTCCATTGCCTTAGGTCGGGAAAAGGCGTATCGCCGCCCATTTTCCTAACACGATTTCTTTCCTTGATTTTCATTACAAAGAATGTTTTCAGCGACTTCGTTATTATTACATACTTTCGCCTTAATTTGCAAATGAAAATGCTCTAATAATGAAGAAGAGAATGAAGACAACGCGGAAGGTTTGAACGAGTTACTAAACATAATCAGTAAAAATATTGTTACGAACAGTCGAAACAAATTGTTGATCTTCTAAGGACGGGCCTACAGTTTTTGGTTAAGTGGGTTCCGAACCACTCCATTCAATAGACAACTACATACATAAACCCGTGGCCATGTGCATCGAAAAGTAAATCGTATGTGTAACGCTGCACACAAGACAATTCAACAAATAACTTTGAAGTATAGTTCCCGATTTTCCCTGAACTATGCTTCATTCTCATAACGGAACTAGAGGTGTTCGGGATTCCGGAATCAGAATGCAATTTTGATTCCAGAATGTCGGAATGCAATGTAATCCGAATTGACTTTGGACTTCCCAAAACCCTTACTCGGAACACACTTTACCAGAAACTGTAGGTTCCATTGTTAGCAGCTCAGGAGCTCGTTTCGGTCTATTGTAACAATATTCTTACTGGTGATGTTCAGTAATTGTTTGGACCTTCCGTGTCTTTATTCTCTTCATTAGAACATTTGAATTTGATAATTAACGCCAACATAATTTGTGTTATCTTGAATGGGAACACTATTTCCCAATTCGTAGAGAAAAAAACTGAACGTTCCGACGTAGCTGGGAAAAAGCTAAAGAGGTCTGGCAGTTCGTGGATTCGAACTCGTGTACATGGGAATTAAAAGTACAATAATCACGTGCCTTACACCCGCTGGTCACAAGGGCTACGCTAGACAGACGAGTTCTTTCACCAATGTGATTATAGCAAGTTTGTCGTCTTTTTTCTTTCGTTCCGCATTTCGCAGAGTTAATTTTATACGACATGACTTCACTCGCTAAGACCTTTTAGAAAATATAGAAATGTACACCTTTCGTGGTACCAGTCTGTGTGTTCTCCGAGTAAAACAACAAATTAAATAAAACACGAAACTAGGTAGGTAGCGGGTTTCTATATATATCATATTCAGCCATTTTTATCCACTGCTGGATGAAGGCCTCCTCCTTTTCTTTCCACATATCTCGGTCTGCTGCTGAAAAACGCTTGATTTTATCTACCCATCTTACATTTGGACGTCGTCTCTATTCTCTAGGAATCCAATGTAATACATTTGTCGTCCACCTTCCATCTGTTCGTCTAGCTTTGTGACCGGCTCATCTCCACTTCATCTTCTTCGCAGACTTGATTATATCTTCTACCTTTCCTTGTACACAAATCCATTCATTTTTCTTCCTGTCCCTTCTAGTTATTCCCAGCATGCATCTCTCCATTGCTTTTTGTGTGACTGAATATTTGAGTCGTTTGAGCATTCAATGTTCAAGTTTCACAGCCGTACATTATTACAGGTAAGACACAATGATTATAAACTTCATGCTTCAGACATATAGGTAGTTTGCTTTTGAAAATAAAGTGTAGTTTTCCAAATGAACTCCACGCCATTTTACATCTTTTTTATTTATTTAATCAGTCAATTTGGCATTCAATGTCTTGAGCCGGCCCAGGTAAACATACTCATCAACTCTACCTATTGTCTTTCCGCTAATCTTTATTTCCTTCTTTGCAGCATGTTGATTGTACATTACTATTGTTTTAATTAAATTCATTTTAAGGTCTATTTTCGAACTCTCATTACACAGCTCTTCCATTCTGGTTTGTAGTTCTTCTGCACTTGAAGCAAACAACAGGATTATATCATCAGCGAATCGTAGGTCATGAAGATATTCGCTATTGATCTTTATTCCAACTTCATCCCAGTTTAAATTTTGGAACACACACTCACGACAGCTGACATAGTTTTGGAGAAATTGAATCTCATTGCCTTACCCCCTTTTCCAACTTTATTTTTTTCACTTTCTTGATGTAGTTCAATGACAAATATAGCAGTCGAGTAAATGTTCCGCAGTAACTTGATGTATGCACTTTCGATGCCTTGATGTTCAAGTGATTTAAGTACTGCTGCCAATGAGACCGAATCGAAAGCTTTTTCGAAATCTATGAATGCTAGACATAGTGAAAGTTCATATTCATTAGTCCTTTCCATAACTTCATTCAATGTTTGTATGTGGTCCATTATGCTAAATCCACGACGAAATACAGCATGTTCCTTTCCCTGGTTAAAATCTAATGCCCGGTTTCACCAACCTTCCTTAAATTCGGGGTAAAGGCGCGTTAGTTAACGCCTACATAAGAATATAAGCATCCCTTAAGTTATTGTCATTGCACCAACATTTAAAGCAATGATTTAAGGGTCCCTTAACAAACGAGTCGTTAGCGTGTTTGTACTAATCTCATTCACATCGTGATTTAATTTATTTGTTTATCGAAATATACTGCATCTTGGTTATGAATGTTGATTTAGCAGTAAAGAAGAGTGCAGGACCAATTTACAGAATGTTATGTCTACAATTAGTCCATTTAGATAAATTATCTCAAAATTGAAACTTTTACAGCATGTCAGATTCTGTTTATTACTATGATCTTCGCTAGATGACAGCACAGTTTAGAACTTAAATTCAGTGCAAAAGTCTCTACCTGAAAATGTTTGACTTCAAAGTAATGATAACTTGCGATAAAAATTAAAATTTTATCTTGTTAAAATGGCTGTACAGCTGTACATATTACACAATTGTTTACAATTTTTAAGCTAAATAACAAGCTGACGCAAAATAATGTATTGGACTAATTTTCTTAAGCTAATGAGTTGCTAGATTTATCCTTTAGAGCAAAATAGATATTAAACTTATTTATAGTAAGCTTCTGAGAATATGGGAAGCGAGGAGAAGAGAGCACCTAAGAATTAACATTTTGCTTGAATTTATTCGATGCAAGGCAGGGTTTCTGCCATGATTTTCAGTTCGGGGGTGTAAAGTCAAAATTGGGAGGGTATAAGTGAAGTTTTGTACGGTTTCTATTGATTTTTCACAGCAAAAAAAGTTGGTGGGGGTGTTGTCGAGACTTTGTGGGGTAAACCCCCCAAGATGGGGTTGGCGGAATCATTGCAAGCTATCAATAAACACAGCTTATTTTGGTTAGTGTTGTTACCGTCCATAAAAATTCATTTTATCCTATCTTTTACAGTTTATTTTGGGTGTATTACATTCACCACGGTCATTTTGTTGTCTACTAATGTATCTCTTGGCATTGGCGATTTCCCCTATTATATATGAGGAATGAAGAAAAACAAAAAATCTAATATGAAAGAAATCAAAACCATTTTCTCATTATTCTTCCAAGCAGATTGAAATTATGCAGTTTAATAACTTATGTGAAAACTCCACGAGATGTTAATTCGCAATTCGCTTTTGTATTGGTTCTTATTGGTCTTCCCTAAGACTTTTCTGTTGAGTTACGTACAGATGCTTATCAGAATAATGGAAACACCTGAACGAAAGTGCAACTTACCAGATTAATATGGTGTCGGGCCACCTTTCGCCTTCAGAACAGCCTTGATGCGACGTGGGATGGAGGCATAGAGGTCGTGAATGGTAGCAAGTGGAATATTACACCATTCCTCGTGCAGGGCATCGGCCAGTTCTGTGAGAGAGGATGGAGGTGGAAATCGTCGCCGGAGTCATGTTTCCAAGATGGACCACAGATGTTCAATTATGTTGAGATCTGGGGATTGGGCGGTCCAGGGGAGGTGTTGAACTTCATCCCGATGTTCCTCAAACCACGCTGCAACAACTCCAGCTGTGTGAATGGGTGCATTATCATCCTGGAATATGGCGTCATTGTCCGGGAACAACATCCGGACCATAGGATGCAAGTGGTCTCCTAAAATTGCGACATAATCGTTGGCAGTGATGCGTCCGCGAAGTGTGACCACAGGACCCAATGAAAACCATGATATTGCGGCCCACAGCATCACCGTGCCGCCGCCATGTTTCACAGTTGGGCAGAGACACTGCAGATCATACGCTTCTTTGGGCGTTCTCCACACATAAACACGGCCCGTGGTTTGGAATAGGGTGAATGGTGACTCATCCGACCATACCACACGTTTCCAGTCGTCAACGGTCCAAGCTGTATGGTCGCGGCACCATTTGCGGCGTGCTAAAGCGTTCTGGTCCCTGATGAGAGGTTTGGCCCGTGCAACACGACCCCGTAAGTTCATGTCATGTAATTCGCGGCGGACTGTGATTGTCGAAACAGGTTGGGGGAGGTGCTGATTGAGTTCCTCCGTCACTTGCGCCGCAGTGGCACGACGGTTCCGCGTGACAATGCGCTTTAATACCCGGCGTGCCCTGTCACTGATGCTTTTCTTCCGCCCACTGTTCCGCTTCCCCGATGTGGTTTTCCCGTGTGTTGTGTAGGCCGTCATCACCTTCGACACTGTCCCTGGCGACACACCTAACACACTAGCCACTGCCGTCACACTCACTCCACATAACCGCGCACCAACAATTTGCCCTCTTTGAAACTCTGAGAGGTCTCCCATTTTACACTACCTCCGTCTGCTGCAGCCACTGCACACTCCTGTTCCACGACGCCTGACGTAGTATGGAGACCGACCTAACACACCACCACCAGCAGTCCGGCGCTGCGGTCGCCACGACACCACTGCCAACCCATACATCTGACGTGTTGCCAACTACAGGTGTTTCCATTATTCTGATAAGCATCTGTACGTTACGCTTGCTTTATTGAAATGCAAGAACTCCAGCAGAAAAGATCTGCTATTTGTTTAACTGAAAAAAAGATTTGCGATTGTGGAGCTCCTTCCCAAATATAAAATATGGGCAACACAAAATAGGGAATTAGCAATTTAAGTTTGGCTTTACAAAACTGCTATCGTGGACGCGACCTGGGCAGTGCACAACAGTATCACGAATTAAAAGCTGTGAGTCGCATATTATCTGTGATATTTCTTTATGTTTCTGACCTTTCATCCACATGACTCCAGAATCTGCATCAGTTTATGTGTGAAATTAATAGTACCAAGAACAGCAGGGAATAGAGCAATTAGGAGCGAATATTACATATCGTTTGGCATTTGACAATACACAGGTCCACAGAGCGTTATTTGCAGGAGAGGGGGAAATTCCCTGGCACCTTTCAGTGTTTTCCCTGATACCTCACTTACCGTCTTTCTTTCAGGGTGGGGAAAATCTTTTTCACAGACCATGTACAAAACAAATCCTTTGTAGGTGCATATTGCATGTAACAATGTTCGACTAAGAAGTTTTATTTTACGGAAACTTTATTCAAGACTGCATAACTGCATATCAGTGCTATCCAGAACGCTCATACTTAAGGATACTAGAGTGCTCGATCAAATTCTGAAGCTAGACACGAGAGCAAACAGTTAAAGTCGATCGTCCACTTCCAACCTAATCCAAAATACACAAAATATTCAAGGATTAGTTTTCATGGCTTGTCATCACTGTGTAAGTGACCTACTTTTATTTAGGTATTAATCATTGAGTTATGAGCAACCACGGCCCTAGTATAAAATATGTATAAGGGAAGGGGGCTAGAATATTTCATTTGAAAAAGTCGGGAGTTCATTATAAACTAAAGATTACTGATAAAACTGGGGACTTAGGTAGATTTTGGGGGGTTCAGCTCCCCATACCCCGCTTGTAGCTCATTTGCTTAAGAGATACGCATAAAATAACATTGAACAAATATTATTCTATAAATTTCCCCTGCCTCTTTTAGTGCCAAATAACACCCTACAGTGCACATAAACCTTGGGCGCTCTATTCATATCACCCATAACTATCCGAATTCCAAAATGTACAGTCACTAAAAACGTATTAGAGGAATATAGCATTGAATTTTTATTTAATCTATATTTATGGACTAAATAGGTCCATATTGTCTAAGCCTGTCACTTGCAGTCCCTTATATATCTTACGGCTTAGGTAAAGCTGACCGTTTGGCCCATAGAAAAATGCTACTTACCCGCTGTACATTTTTCCATGACTGTTCTAGAGACATTAAAGTGCAGAGTAATTAAAAGCAGTGCAGTTTGTCTCAGTAGATGGTTTCGATCTATTGCGAATTCAAATAATTCTACAAATGATCGTAGAGCATTGGCTTAACATTTGGGAAGTCGTGGGTTCAATCCCAGCGGGCGGCCATCATGACTGGGGTTTTTTCAGGTAATTTCCTCTGCAGTCACACCAGGCAATTTCCGGAATTGTATCGTCAACTTAGGTCCTGGCCGACACCTTACCGGATCCTTTTCCCTCCCCTATCCAGCCGGAACCTTAGATGCCTGAAGGAAATGTATAAAATACAAATTCAAATAATGCTAAATTCATTTTAACACTTTGTACACAACACTTTTCCTGAGTCAGTATTGTTGTTGGGATTCTGATTCATGAAACATTTGTAAAGAGTTTGGTCTGTTCAGAATTATTCTTTCCAGTCTGACGCTTATTAAATGCTCAATATAAAAGATCTCTGTGTCAAAATATTCATAGTAGTCCGCCATATTCTTTCTCACTTTAAGGGCGCGTTAAACACTTAAGGGAGGCAAATCGCATCCATAAATTAAGGAAGACTTTGAGGAATCGTTAACTTTAAGGGAGGTTGGTGAAACACTGTAGGACGCTAAGGAGGCGTTAAATTGACTTAAGGATTCCTTAACATTTAAGGAAGGTTGGTGAAACCGGGCATAAGTATCGTGAAATACGATTTAAAATAACTTTGTCGAACCTTTTGTATAGAACTGACTGTAAACTAATTGGTCTGTAGTTCTCGATGCGTTCTTTGTCTCGTTTCTTGTAAAAAAAATGATAACAGCATTATTTTAACTTGACGGTATTTCTCTCTACCTCAAGCACATCGAAAATGATTTAGAAAGTTTCCCTTTCATCTTTTCGCCTCCCCCACTTAAACATCTCTGCTAATGGGTCCATCACATGGCGAATTTCCGTTTTTCATCCCTCGAAGTACTTTATCCACTTCTTTACGTCTGAAACTTCTACATCATTCAATCTTCTTTTCTTAGTTCTTCTTCGGAATAGTACAATTCTCCGTAGAAACTTTTGAAATATTTTTATAATTTCTTCCTTTTTCGTGTTACGGTCCCGTCTGCTCTCTTAACTGCAATTATTTGCTTTTTTTTCTATTACGAGCTGCTGTTTAGTTTTCTTCAGGCTCTTGCTTTCCTCGATTGTATTTCTAATAAGATGCTCGTTGTATCTTCGTACATCCTCTCTTATTTCCTTCCTTACGGTTTTATTTAGTTCTATGTACTCAACCCTTCATATAATTTGCTTCTTCTTTCATTTCCCTTCATCAAGAGTCCAGTTTCTTCTGAGATTTTGCTCTCTTTTTTTCTTTTTGATGCCTGCTATTTTCTTTGCTGTCTCTCTTCCTATCTCAGTCAGTATTTTATTTCTGCTATTGATATCTTTTGTCTTCTAACTCTTCCAAGGTGCTGAATCTGTTGCTTAGCTCTATCTCGAATGTTTGTAGTTCCAACTGTTTTTCAATCTTCCTCCACACTTCTGATACTCATAGGATGTCCCACTTAATCCTCTTGAGTTCATTCTCCAATTCTTCTTTGTCCTCTCCTGCAAGTGACTGGCAGTTCAGAGTCACCACGTATAGGTCCGTTCGAGTTGCAGTGTCGGTGTCCTGGCAGTATACAGTCCAAACCCTCTAGTTTATAATATATATATATATAT
>JAGDQP010009063.1:872-12387 GCA_022664845.1 Lepisma saccharinum
CTGATCTGTTTGTTTATTTGTCTCTCTAATTTCTATTAGCCTGTCTCTCTCCATCTCTGTCTCTGTTTATCACTCTTCCTCTATTTTAACAAACATCTGTGATACTATCACTCTGTGTATATATGTGTCTTTTTACTATCTCTTTTTTCTGATCTGTCTGTTTATTTCTCTATCTTCTTTTTATTTGTCTGTCTCCATCTCTCTCTCTGTATATCTATTTTTGTCTATTTTAATAATCGTCTGTGTTGCTATGACTCTGTGTATATATGTGTCTTTCCTTCTACCTCTTTTTTCTAATCTGTCTCTTTAACCTCTCATTTTTTTAAAAAAAGCTAACATCAAAAGGCATTAATCTCCGATCATCTGATATGCCCGTGTGATGGCATAGCTGATACATCAGAGTTCGATTATTTGCACTCAGTTGAATCTCATTTTACTTTTACGGCTTTAGACATGTGAGGGTCACATTCATATATGGGAAGGGGAAAGGATGTGAAAAGGTGTGCCCTAGGGGATATGTTCAAATGGCCATAATGACATTTCCCTAGTATGACTCAGGAAAAAAACCTGAAACGAATCTAACACAATACTCATCTGCAAGGATAGAATGTAAAATCTCGCAAATGCTAACCCAACGCTCTAGCAGTGAGTTACGGCGGTTCAATTTTCTGTTCTATGGTGCACTGTAGTATAATAGAAATCTACTTATTTGAACATTTTATATTTACAATCATCATCATCATTACTATTCCACTGAATGAAAAAGATTCTTGAAGATACGTTTAACCCTATCCATTCAGAGCTAAAATGGGTTACCTTTTAATGCTGATAACTAGCTCTAATCAGAAGATAGGTGATTCAATCTCAAAGTTGAACTGAATAACATATATTTCCTGGTGTGACTAAGGAAAACCCATGGAGAAAATAGAAACCTCCGTGAAAAAATTCAGAGCTGAAAACATGCATTTAAAGTTTAAAGCTACATTGAAATTGAGCTCGCGGAATTCAGATCAGCACTAAACGCCTGTGAATTTTCA
The DNA here is from genome assembly GCA_022664845.1 of Lepisma saccharinum. NCBI lineage: Eukaryota > Metazoa > Arthropoda > Insecta > Zygentoma > Lepismatidae > Lepisma > Lepisma saccharinum. The sequence goes on from JAGDQP010009063.1 coordinate 1,910, forward strand.
GCATAGCACGTACATTTCTGCCAGGATTTTCATTTTTAAGGGGTTCGTGAATTCAAAGGACAGGACCTATAGTCTTCTATCGAGCAGGCTACAGGGTTTTCTATCAGGATTTCTTTTCTCCTCAAAATTCTCCCGTAATCTTGTACGAACAGCCACACCCAAAGGATTTTCCTTTCGAAATTTTCCCACCAATATAGATGTGTCAACCTCCGTCGCGGATTTCAGATCAGCACCAAAGGCACACGCGGATTCGAATCCTTTTCCTGGTCATTCCTAACTGATGATTTCCATGGTTTTCCTCAGTTTCTTCTAACCAATGCGTACTTCATACCTCTACTAAACTACTTTTTTTTCCATCTTTGTCTCAGAAAGAGTGCTCAGCAGGGGGCGGGGGAGTTCATCATTCCTAAGAATTATGAAGGGGTTAAATTAAGACACATATTTAAATTAAATTTCTGTATTTCTCTATCTCGAAACAATCCAACGTGATCCTTCCTCCATGCAGAAGCTAAAACATTCCCCCTCCATACATCATGTAAAAATAATAAATGACGTATTGAACGCAAAACATTTTACTCATTAAGGCATATGACCTGTATATCTTCATACAGATTGATTTCACATTTGGAATTCACGTATGATACATCTAGAACTCATAAACAACCGTTTGTCATCAGGAAAAGTTACCTCTTTCCAAACTGAAATCAGCTCACAATATATGCATACCTTAATCAGTATTTACAACTTTATGTACACTTGTATGTTTGAACTGATATCCTGCCTTACTCACTTTTCAAGTCAAGATATCATGTGTAAAATTCAAATAAATAGAATTATTAACTTTACTCAACCAACAGTTAAAAGAAAAAGTACTCTAAATCTTTATAATTTCTGAATGTGTATCTCAGATACACAAGATATACACAATTTATACATTAATCATCTAAGCTTTCTATCAAGTTTATATACACATAGTGAAGTAATATCAATAAGTAAAGAGGTTTGAAACTTTTCTCAAAAGATGAAATCACCTCTCATACCGATAACATATACTCAAGTTTACTTCTGACTAAAGTGGCCTCTGTAACTCAAACAATTAAAATCATTTTAAAGATTGACTTCATTGACCCATATCTTCGTTTTCTCGAAGATTAATGAACAAACAAACATATAGTATTTTCTATGTTCATTATCATTCTGGTTTCATTCTGTTCGTCTGACGAAAAAGGTATATTTCATCTCTCCTTCACCGAAAATAATAAAAAGGTATTCCTTATTATTTTAATTTTTCTAAGTAACTTTTCGGTATTTTCTGTCTCTAGTGTTTAACAACTTAACATAAAAAAACGAGTGATCTACCAAATTCAAAGCTTTCTGCTAATATTTTTTTTTCCACATGTATATTCAGAATTGTGTGAGTAATGTCTAACTATAAAGTTCTCATAAATAGAAAAGCTAAGCTCAATCAGTATATCTAATACGCCTGTCCAATGGTACAGTAACTATATTTCTTAAATTTATCTAATATGCGCGTCCAATGCTATCATATATTCCTTACAATTTTCTGATATTCCCACTCAATGTTTCAGTCAATATAATACTTATTTTTTCTGATATTCCCGCCTAATGGTGCAGTCATATTTCCTTATCTTTCTTATATTCCCGCCCAATGCTACGGTAAGGCCTCCTGACTGTCTCCCATCTCATCAACCTCTCATTTTTTTCTAATATGCCTGTCCTATGCTACACTAAGGTCACGTAATGCTCATCTAATACGCCTGCTCGATGGTGCAGTCATATATTGATTATTTTTCTGATATTCCCGCCCAATGGTACTGTGAGATCACATGCCGATCTGTGATGTCATCAACTTCTCATTTTTCTAATATGCCCGTCCAATGCTACGCTATCTCACGTGATGCTCATCAAATATACCCGCCCAATGGTACAGTCATTATATTAATTATTTTTTCTGATATTCCCGTCCAGTTGTACGGTAAGGTCCTCTGACGCTCTCTGATGTCACAAGCCTCTCATTTTCCTAATATGCCCCCCCAATGCTACGCTAATTTCACGTGGTGGTCTCTGACGTCACAAGCCTCTTCCACAATCAGCCAATCACAACGCATCCACGCTGTGACGTCACAAACTCTCGACCAATCAGAGGGTTTTAAAAATTGTAAGAAACTTGCCCCTCTTCTACTTGACAGCGCCCAAATTAGTCAACACCACTCCAAATTTACAAGCTGAAATGACTTCCTAAAACCGAAATGTAATTGACATGGATAATGATACTGTAACATACGTACTTCAACCAACACAGAAGTTCCTACTCATTCTAGTGACAACAATTTGAATTCAAATATTAAGGAATCAATGTCCTATGACAAATAATAATGACAAATCATTAGATAATATGAACAATAAAACTCTAGATAAGCCCTTGGGCAATAGTCAATGTAAAGGAGCTCGAATAAGTGAAGAGGATGAACCCCCCGATCCCTCTCTCGGTAGAGAAACGCGTTCATCAGCGTTCAATGAAGATAATCAGGATGACGAGATTTTTTCTTCCCTACCGGAAATCAATCTATATCCTCGTGATTGCAAAGGTGATTGTATCGTGATCCCAACAGCTAAATTGCGCAATATAACGTTATTTGGACCCATGTCGTTTACTAATTCTCTGAGGGAACTTAACATTCGTGTTAAGGATGTACAAGTAATTAGGAAGGATTCAATAAGAATATTTTTCGAATCTATCCAGGTATAAAATGCGTTCCTATCAAACAAGACACTGCTTGATACCATTGATTTGGAGGTAAGGATCCCTAAATCTTTGCTTTTTAAGCATGCTGTAGTTTATGGCGTAGATTTAAAGATGAGAAAGAAATTGCGACGGGAATTTATACAAAGTAATTAGAATTTATAAGATTACTAAAGCTATCAAACAAGCGGAAAACTCATTCGTAATGGTCTCCACCAAATTAGTTCATTTGGTCTTTCAACAGCCAACACACATTGTAATGCATTTTGTTCGATTGTAAGTTCACCCAAAAGTAAACGCCATCGTTCAATGCCCGCAGTGTATGAAATATAATCACCCCATGAATGTTTGTAAATCTCAAAAGTTATATGCACAATGTAACTGAGCTCCTCATCAAGGAGATTCTAAGAAGGAACCGAGGTGTTTTTTTCTACCACACTCCCTCATAGCGCGTTAGCACCAAATTGCCCTTAACGCGAGATAATGCATGAAGTGGCTCGCGAGCGCGCTGTTTTTGGGCTATCTTTTCGTGAAGCATACGAAAAAATAATTAATGAGAACCTCAATCTCAGGTGTTTCTCCCAAACTTTCTCAGGAACAACTAACCTACCTCTAAATAAACCTCCATTGCTAGTCAATTTAAACACTGTGAGTACTGAGTGAATGCGGTTACCTACAAACAACAACAGCAGCCCTATTATTACACCTACTGCTTCTACAAGAACTGGTGAAATTCCTCGAATGACTTCCAGATACAAGGGATATTGGAAGAATATTCGATTCCACGTATTTCAGATCTAGCGCTTCAACAACAATTCAGTAAATACATTCCTGATTTTCGCAGTTTCTCTATCCAACAAATTAATAGTGATAACAAACAAAACCAGACAAGGTCTTCCTCGGCTACGGAAACCCACTCTTCCACAACGTATACGCATAAACTAACACTCACTCATGAGGAAGTCTTATCCAAACCTGGTAACTCCACGCTTTCTAGTTTAAAGGAACAACTTATTAGCACCGAAGATTCTAAAGATACAGCTTCTGTACTAATTACTAAACTGCTACAGAGTGTAATCAACAAAAAAGATCTCATTGTGGAGCTATTAAATTTAATCGGTACAGTTACATGAAAAATCAATTACCATACAGACTTGAACAAACTCTACTCTAACGCCTATAAACAACTTAATCGTTCTAGATTAATCAGTAATAAAAGAACTAGCTAAATTTGACACAACCTAAACCATCCAATTACAGAGGCATCTTTACCGAGCTCTTAAAAATGTTATAGGTAAATTATGAGTAAACTGTTTAAGTGGAAATACAATATTTCATACCTAAGAAGCTTCATATTTTATCACTTATTTCAGATGAGAAACCAGATGTTCTTTAACTCTCTGAAATACGCACGTTTAATTCTGAATTATTACGAATTCGGGTTATAATTATCTATAATCTCCTATTGAACCGGACTCAGTAGGTCTAGCCTTTATATACACGAAGCCATCACATTCAATGAGATTCACATAAATCGAAACAGATGTCAGTGGAAAAGGTGAGAAAATTAGGAACTTTTGCTACTACTGCTGTAATATGGCCTTGAGGCTGTTTCGTGATACTTGGTACTGTTGGTATAGGTGTTATGCAGGTAGTCTATAACTTACGTTGAGATCGGACCAGAGGAAGAGGAGATATTAACCAATGAATTAGTTTTTCCTTTTAAATTTGCACGTCTTCATTTCAAAATTATTATTTTTAAATTTATCGGTTGCCATTTTATTATTTATTGACCGGCCCGCAACAAAGATAGAAATCGGTACTAAACGCCGGCACCGTCCTTGCGCCGATTGCACTCTTGTGAAACTCTGTATCGCGGAAAACTGTAGAACACATGACAATACATTACATTTGATTTAGTATATGGATATTTATTCAGGACTTTGATTTATTTATCGGCTGGGTTTCATTAATTTTGACGGAGAATACATTCACCATCATCGCTAACCATATACCTGATAAGTCTTGTACATAGAAGATCTCTTGCTCAACTAAGTTTCTTTAGTTTTATCTTTTGATGTTTCGGGCATGCGCAGTTTTTCAGGAGGAGTTTCTGTTGATGTCTGTTTTTTGATTGACGTGGCGCTAATTGTTTGTTTCAATGCAGTCGACGCGGAAGTTTTTGTTGTAGTGCAGCTGTGCTGCTAGGGAGGAGGTTTTTCTTTATGTCTGACCTTTGATTGACATGACGCCAGTTGATTGACATTTTTTGTTTTTCAACATAGCATTTACTGTTTCTCATTCTTCGATGCTTGGAGAGTGTTATGACATGTTATTTTTATACAATGCGGTCATTTAAGTTGAAGTGTTTTAATTATTGTTTTGCATCTCCTAGTTTGATTTATTGTTGACATAGTTTTTAAAACAATTGAATTCTATTGTTTTATGCTGGAGTCAAGTTGAATCTTGTTTTCTACCTAACTGTTCAGTAACCTACTTATAATTTAAACCTTTAGTCTTGTCGTAACCATGGGACAGAACGGTAGTGAAAATACCATTGTTAACTTACCATCTTCTTTGCGTGCAAACCCTTCCTGTGGGTGTCGATGAAAATGGGTTGATCAACCCTGTATATTAAAATTAATTCGTAATTGGAACATTAAGACATTTTACACTGTTCTGCATGTGCATTTTGGAACAAGGATAAAAGTGAACATGAGTGTATGGGATATTTAATTCATGGAACACCACTGAGTGATGGGAACCGACTTCAGTTTTTGAATGGTAGTGTTTATCGAGTTTTATTAAATGCAAAGAATACAGATTAGATATTTAATTGTTACGTGAATACTCATCCTGGATCTAATCATTTAAAAGCTAACTTTGATTATGGACTTTGTTTTCTATTGGGAAACAAAATACGTGGAACTTCGTGAAGAATTACTCATAAAGGACAGATTTGGTGCACGTGAGCAGAAAGACCACTTAGAAACTCTTGTGAAACTTGTATTTTCATTTTCTGGTAGTTCAAGATGAATTACCAAACTTTAATATACTGCATTAAAAGACCGATTTATTATTACATATGAACAAACTTAACGTACTGTTTTATTATTATTATTGAAAATTAAAGGTGAAGTTTATGCTATGACTAATACGTTTTCCCCCATGTGAAAGTGAAAGTGCCTCTTCATTGGACAAAAGTAAGAAGGTGGTTGATTTCCAATAGTAGATGCACGAATAGAGTTGTAGCAGGAACACGTAAACCAGTCTCAGTTTATTATGTCTTCACAAAAATTATTGTGGTGTGTTGAGAGATACTCATCAGACAGTTTTGTTTGTGCGGTGCAGGAAGCAGAACATGCCGCATTAGCTTTGGTGCATATTGAAAATAGTTCTCCTAGTCCTTCGTTATTGACTAGTTTTGATTGTCCTATTAAATCTTCAGTGACAGTGAACCGTGGTTCCCAGAGTGAATCAAACCTTATAATATTCTGTTGAAAGTTTTTTATATAGTGTAGAAAATATTACTGAATAAAACTTTGTTTTATTAAAAGCTGTTGAAAGTGGTTTACATAATGCAAAAAATATTACTGAATCAAATTTTGTTTTATCGAAACCTGTTGAAAGTGATTTACATAATGCAGAAAATATTACTGAATCAAAATTTGTTTTTTCTGATGGTGATTTCCAAAATGAATGTTCACTAACTTTGAAAAATTATTTTCAATTAAACATATGCTACTGAAACTGTTTCTTGGGAAAGTGATGGAAAACCTAATATTCCGACTTGTGAGTGCGGGATTAATGTTATTGAAGAACTTTGTATTTGGAGCGCCATTGACAATTTTAATTGTCTTAATACACCTTTAATTTGTGCTGGCTGTTTTTATAATATTCTTAATCAGTTAGCACACGCCTGTCTCAGTTGGGAGTTGAATGAACTTGATCGTATTGAATTTTTAAATGATCGTACTTGGAAAGCAGTGCTTAAACCTAGTAATTTTATGCAGATCTATAATAATTATTTAACAAAACATGAAAATTCTGGTGAATTTAGAATAGTGAGTTTTGAATGCGGACTGCGAAACTTACTTAAACGTAAAGTGGAGGAGGTAAGAAATATACTAATTTCAAAAGATATATTATACGGTCCTCAAAACACTGACTTTGTTATTTGAACTGTTAATGTGAAAGATGATGGCGAGTACTTTTTGCAATGCTTTGTTAATTTTAGGCTCGTGTATTTTTGAAACAGTAAAAACATATTTACAACAAAATCCAATTCCTTGTAGTGGTTGTAATTAAACATTACTCATCAGTGTATATATCAGTGCAACACTGGATCTGTTAAATCAAAATATTTAATGAATCATGTAAATGGTCATAAAACATTTACTGATTATTATGACATTTATAAGAAACAAGGACATGCAACTATTTAAGTGAATATGATTTTTTAAGAAATGTAGAATACTTTTTCAAGATACATAATTTATTGCACAAGTCATTCCAACTATTATTGAACAGCAAATTATTCCAGTAAAATCTTTAATCTGTTCAAGAGAATATATTATTGATATGCAAGATTTTAAATTGTCATCCTCTGAAATTATTGCACGTGAATTTTGTATAGAACCAAGTGATGCTACGTTAATGTATGATTGTATGGTAAAACTTCCATGTGAAATAGTAGAATTAGCAATAGTATATAAAAACAGTGTGAATGGTTAACTGAAAATTTCCACGAATTAAGATGGGATACTTCAAATTGTTATTGTATAACTCAAATTCGTAGAATAATTGCACAACTCTGTGAAGTTGATGCAGTATTCTTTTGTAAAGGTTATGAAAAAGTTCATTGGATTCAAAAATTGTTTCAATTAAAGAATGTAAAAGATGTAAATGTTGAAGTTTGCCCTTCGCTTACTTCATTAAATTTTAATCTTAATGTAATGTGTTGTACTTACCATGTACCTAAGCAAGTGAACGGTTGTGCTGTAAGAAACTGTATGTAACTTGAATACTGGTTAAACTTGCAAAGTTCAAAAGTTGTGGAAAATGTGTTGAAGATAAAATTGTATTCTTGTCATTATATATAAATCATTACACTATGATCTTTACGAGTATGAAATAAATGTATAAAAATTATATAAAACCTGATTTTTATTTGGCCATGAAATGATATTAATTTAAGAAAAAATAATTAGAAATAAAATATGATAATTACTTTTACTTCAAGCATCCTTTAATTTGTTCAAGAGAATATATTATTTATATGCAATGTTTTAAATTGTCATCCTCTGAAATTATTGCACGTGAATTTTGTAAAGTACCAAGTGATGCTACGTTAATGTATCAATGTATGGTAAAACTTCCATGTGAAATTGTAAAACTAGCAATAGGCTATCAAAAATAGTGTGAATATTAACTGAAAATTTTCACGGATTATCATGGGATACTTCAAATGTTTATTATATAACTGAAATTCGAAGAATAATTGTACAACTCTGAAGTTGATGCAATATTCTTTTGTAAAAGTTATGAAAAAGTTCATTGGATTCAAAAATTCTTTCAATTAAAGAATATAAAAGATGTAAATGATGAAGGTTGTCCTTCGCTTACTTCATTAAATTTTAGTCTTAATGTAATGTGTTGTACTTATCATGTACCTAAGCAAGTGAACGGTTGTGTTGTAAGAAACTGTATGCTACTTCAATACTTGTTAAACTTGCAAAGTTCAAAAGTTGTGGAAAATTTGTTCAAGAAAAAATTGTAATATTGTTATTTTATATAAATCATTACACTATTTTCTTTACGAGTATGAAATAAATGTATAAAAATTATATAAAACCTGATTTTTGTTTAGCCATGAAATGATATTAATTTAAGAAAAAGTATTTAGAAATAAAATATGGGAATTACTTTCCTTTTCAGGAAAATTTGAATGATACATTACTTTTCAAAAGAGTAAAGATGGAATATTTCTATTTTAAAGGAAGCGTTAAGTAAAAATAGTTTTAATAAATAACTTATAAAAGGAAAGAATAATTTATATAACCTTTCTTTGTTTTCCTTGCTTCAAGTAAATAATATGCTTGAAGTAAACGCAATATTAATTATCTTTTTGTTTAACTAACGTATTGCTTTGTAAAATACATTATACTTTTTATTTAACTTTTGTTTAACTAGATAATTTTCTATTTATTAACTTACATAAAAATTTCTTTATAAACTTTAACTGTAAAATAAATAACTTATAACAATTTCTTGAAATAAAATTATTTTCTTCAATTTTAATTTTCGTTTAACTAAAATATGATTTTGTAAAATAAATTATGCTTTTTATTTAACTTTTGTCTAATTAAATTATTTTCTAACTATTAACTTACATAAAAATCTCTTCAAACAAAATTAATTTTATAAACTTTATTTTTTTGTTTAACTAAAATATTATTTTGTATAATAGATTATACTTTTGATTTAACTTTTGTTTAACTAAAATATTTTCTAATTATTAACTTACATAAAATTTTCTTCAAATAAAATTAGTTCCATAAACTTGAAGTATTAAAATAGCTAACATTGTTAAAATTACAATGGTGAAAAAAAAAGTTATATTAGCTGTTTTTAAGTATACTCAGTAAGTGGCAATTTTTTTTTACAAAAGTAAAATATCGTTGTTTCAAACTTAAAAAGAAAAACTGTTTAACTGAAAGCGAATAAGTTACAGAGAGAAAAACGAAATAAAACGAATGTTTTTTGTTCTTAAAGTTGATCATAGATTATTTTAATATACATTTATATTTCTTATATGAAATTCTACTTAATATAAGAAAAAAATTGTTGAGTATAAGCAAACTTATATCATATATGAAATAATGTCTGGTGAAGTCTATACAAGTTATTGTAAAACACTCTTTAAATGTTTAAATTACACTCCCTTAAGTAAAAATGTCCGCAGAATTCTAGAAAGTACATATTGATTAATATAACAAATAGAGAATATTAAAGCTAGCTTCTCTTATTTAACCAAATTTACTCATTTTTTGATAGTATTTATTTAGAGAGAAAAACATTATTAACTAACTATAGTATTTCTATTTATTTTGCTATATTTATAAAATATTTATGTAGACACACATACCAGACACACACACACACATAGAGAGTGAAAGATATACAATGAAACTGACACATCAATTCACATTTGCTTTATTTTTTCATATAAATAATTGAGCTTCATCATCAACTTTTTGTTTTGTTTCTTCTTTATTTTGTGATGGCATGGCGAGCTCATCCACGAGCCATTCTTAATGACTTTTCATTTTTCTTACATCCATTTTTCAGTCTTGATTATACTTCTGCTGCTCTAGTGGAAAATTTGAGGATTTAATGTTTCATTTTCTTTTATTTTCTCTTCCACTAGAGGGGAAGTAGACGAGTATTGAAACTTTGAGGATCTTTTTCCCTCCTCCCCAAATGTTATGCATGTCGTAGTGGTGATAGTGGTAGTTTACAACTTCTACCTTTCTTATTTTTACAGGAGTAGTATATATTTTCTATTTGTTCAATAATTCGGTTCTTCTGACGAATAAAATTGAAAGAATATGCAGCTCCTTCCAATGTGGAAACAGGGGTTGCTTGAGTGGAACTCCTTATTATTCTGTATATATATATATATATATATATATATATATATATATATATATAT
>JAGDQP010009063.1:12487-47902 GCA_022664845.1 Lepisma saccharinum
ACAGAAATTTTAATTCAAAAATCCACTACTTTACATGTTTGAAAAATCTAAACATCTATGTTAATATTATTTATTAATTTAAAGAAGAATACTTTTAAAAAATGAATTTTTTTCCGTTTAGTATAAATATGACTAATCAGATTTTAGTTAACTGTTAATACTTATAATATACATTTCTTTGGATTTCATATTTCACATTTATATTTTTTTGTTCCGTAGTGTATTTTCATTAAGCTTAGAAGATAAATTGAGTTGTATTTATGTTTGTTTTTACAAAGTTATATCAAAAAGTTTAGTTAAGTTAGTGGTATTCCTTCATCTGAAATAGTACGATGTGATTTTAATCAAGCTAAAGCATGAATTAACCAAGGAAGTACAGCACATACAAAATGCTTGTTTTTGATTTGTTTTCCTTCTTAAATTCTTAGACCACCTGACTGTTCTGTAAACAATTATCAATGTTTAAGTTTAATGAAAGAAGTAGTTTACCGAAATTAATATTTGTTTTCAAAATACTTCACCTTGAATAACCTTCTTACTTACACAGACGTTTTCAGAAATTTAACTCCTATCATAATTGCAAAACCAGATAAAGGGAAAAACAATTATTTTCGGTCCCCCATCTTACATTTATTTCTTATTCCAATTTGTTCACGGTTTTCACCGTTCAAGCTTCGAATGATCTTACGTCCGAAACATGTCAACTACAATCAAATTCTATGTTTAAAAAGTCGATTATAGACCTGGTCCAATTAATATCTTATTTCTTACACATACTCGATAATGAAATAAAAATACTATTTTTTTAAAATAGACAAAAATAAAGAATAAAAGTGAATGCAAAGTTCTTTTTAACTATACTAATAAATGATTTTTCTTTAAAAGAAAACGATTAAGTTTTTCTTAGACAGAGGAGTTAACAAGCAAACTTATAGATGCACGCGGAGCAAGTTAGAACTTGATTTTTGAAGGATACAGGTGTTTGGTAAAAAGTTGTGGTATTGATTGCAAAGCTCTTTTAGCAATTAGTAAAGGAAATGAGAACATATTGTTGTGTAACAACAGAATTTTGGAAACCACGAAATTGAAGTTGGCAACGGAATGATATCCTTTCAGAATTGATCAAAAGGAAAGATGGACTCTTCTATCCTTAATTTCTGACCGCAAGATTTCTTGTTTTCCCTAAAAAATTAAAAGACGTAATTTGACTTGAAATAAACAACACGTACAATTACTAATTCTCTGAAGGTAACGCAATAATTAACGTCACGTCGAAATTTCCAGACGAAACGACGTCAATGACAAAGTGCTTAAAATGCTGTTCATATTTGTCTTGTTATGTCAGTGTGTGAATAGAAGACGAACATCGAACACCGCAGCTACCATAAGGTCGGATCTATTTCAGTTTACTTAGTAGGCTTAGAATAATGTTTTTCTACAATCCCTCATACCGAGACTAATATGGAGTATTAGTATTTGTTTGCTTAAAATAACTCAGAATCTCTTCAGCAATTATGTTTCACTTGCATTTTGCATTAATAAATAATACTAGTTTGAAATTCTCTATTTTTGAGACGGGAATATTAGAAAAAGTTATAATAAATGTGTTAACGATACGGAGAGGAATAGAGTGAAGTTCTGGTTCGAAATAATTGTAACAGTAAAGGTATTTCTGGTCACAGGTCATACGGGACATAACGGCCTGCTTGTTAAGAAAAGCAACAATGGAAACTATTGCTATGAGATTACTGAACCGTAAGTAGACTTTAGCTATGAGCGATGATATGATTACTCTTGTTTAAATATGCTTCCCTCACTCTCTCTATGTTAAATCTATTCGCTCGATTCTTATTCTCTTATTCTGTGTTGCTAATTTAAGTTACAGCTTGAGAGATTGAGTATTCTCTAATTTGGATATTGTAAATTAATTATTAATATGAATCTTATTATTTGTATGTAAAGAAGGAAAAAATACTATTGTAACTCCCCTTTACAGATTCGCTTAAATGGATTGAGAGCTTCGCCTCACGAAGTTAGTTCTAATTTATATTTGTAAAATTTTCCTTGTCGAAACAATTCCGAAGTTCTCAAGATAACTTGTTACCTAATTCTTTATTTATTTGTTATTGTTTATCTTTATTTGTTAATTAAAAATTATTGAAAAGAAATCGTTTCTCGAAATCCATTCAGAATTGAAAATATACATTTATCCTCTCACTTCGACTAATCAGACTTCTCTCTAGTTAATTTCAAGGATTGAGGTCAGGAGCCCGAGATGGCCAGTTGTAAAATGGTATTCTTCTTTTTCGGGAAAGATGCTTTTATTAAGTTACTTCTTTAGGAACTCCAGAAGAACTACTAAATTAGCTCTACCACTGATTTACATAAGTTCTCCCCTCTACGTCAAACTAATTAATTACAAATAAATTGAGCATGAAAATAATTACAACTACTTTACATATGCCATACTTCTTAGTTAATGTTATGATCTGAACCTCTTAAATCATCTTCTGTTCTTGAACGGTAGAACTGAAACGCTTTCTACGTACGTAATTTGTGCAACCTGAACTTACTATAAATATATTACAAATTTCTTTCATTAAGCAACTATGTATATAAAAGCTTTGACGTTCACAAACTCTGTTGTCTTAAAGGTAAAAGTAATGAATATTTAAATATCGTTCACAGTAAAAATGCATCTCGGGACGTGTTCCATGTGTTTTTACTGCACTTTCACAAATGAAACTTAAATTATAGTGATTTAATTTCAATTACGAAGCTTATATATATAAAACAAATCGAAGAGTACAAGTGCAGAACAAGCAATAATGTTTTTATTCAACATTTCGGAATGGAAAACATTTTGAAGTAAGTTTGCTCACGGAGTCGTGGACAATTTCGGACAATCGCGTTTTATATGTGTAGAGAATAGCTATCAACGATTTGGCGCTTGTAAACTGAAATTTGAGATTTTGATCTGGTACTGTTCGTAAACAAACTTCACAGTAAATCTGAACATCATTCTTTGCTTCACAAGAGGCTCAGTGTTGATATCCTCAATTTTTGCGACATGTGAAATGGACTGTTTACTCGGAGCCATTGTGACGGTTTTGTGTATATGTATATATAGAGAGATTTGTGTCCGTATGGTCCATCGAAATCAATTACGCTCTACATTAGTCCTAAGTGTGTGTTTTTAATGATATTCGGTACCAATATCAATCAACTTTATGATATCGAATAATCAAGTTAACTATCGTAAATAAAATGCACTTTTACATTCATATACCTAGTCAGCTGTTATTTGTTCCCGTGTTTCGAACATGTGTGCGTTTTTTGTACTTCAAATAGGTATAAGGTGTCAAGTTTTGGAGTTTAAAATTGTAGATGAATGCAAAAAATATGTTTGTAATTTTACAGCAAAGAATGCCCGACATGTGGAAGGAAGCAAAACAAACTTTTGTTGATGAATCTTGTTTGAGAACTTCTTCTGTTAAAAAATACCTTCAGAAAATATGTGAAGGAAAAAGAGTTGCAGTGCAAATTCCTTTGACAATGAAGAAATTTTTCAATTCTCAGAAGCCTTCATGTGATTTGAAACGACTGCCTAAGAGATACTTCCGAACAGATACTACACTGTTAATGTCAAAAAATTATAGTTTCGCGCCGCTTCTCAACTACTAGTAAGTACTTTTTAAATAGAAAGATAATATAGAATATACTATTCCTTTTATGAAATATAAAAACGAATCATTCATAGTTTTAGCTTAAGAAACGAAAATTAATACTTTTCAGTTTCAAGAACTTAAATTTGTTGCTATATTGTGTAATGTAAGCGTATTGTAATGTTTTGATTAAAACATTTATCTGTTATCAAGTGTCCGAAATATAATTTAAAAACTTACTCCATTATATAGTTTACCTATCTGTCTAGCCCTGCAGGTAGAAATTAATTACTTGGAATAAACAGAAACTAGTAATTTAAAATAACTGATATTTTGCTTTTTATATAATAACTAGTGGTCGTTTGCATTATCTAGCAAAATACCAAATTAATATTAAGATATATATGCAAAGAAATAAGGAAAATGCTAAACTTCCATTTTATTACATATTTATCCATGAGTTTCATATGTCTTTACTATAAGTAAGAAGACAAACCATTTCACATATGATTAGGTTCAATATTCTCATTTCTGGCATTTGGTCTATAAACCCAATCTATACATACTCACAATATAACGATTCCTCAAACATCTTAGAATCACAGTTATTACTAAAATCAACCCTGATTTCTCAATCTACAACTTTCGGAATCTTATAACAGAACTTTCATTACTAATCCGACCATTTTTCATTCTTCGTATTTGTATTTTGTAGTCCATCACGGAAATGGCTAATTATGCCCATCCATTGCGCGTTCGTTTTAATAATTGATGTTTTATTATAATATTTATAATATAATATAGATTTACAGTCTAACAGTCTTAATAATTTATGTTTTAAGGTCAGTAATTTATTGGTTGCTATAGTTTCTGTCCGCCATAGCTGTCAGTCACTCTTAACTCTCTAGTCACTGTCGCATTTGATGTTGTTATCACAGTTAATTTTAAATTTTCATTATGTAAAACTATTATATAAAACACTGC
Organism: Lepisma saccharinum; assembly: GCA_022664845.1. Classification (NCBI taxonomy): domain Eukaryota; kingdom Metazoa; phylum Arthropoda; class Insecta; order Zygentoma; family Lepismatidae; genus Lepisma; species Lepisma saccharinum. Next base: position 17,137 of record JAGDQP010009063.1, read on the forward strand.
AACACTTAATAGCACTACTGAGTAAATTTTCTTGAAGGAGAGGCCGAAAAAAGTGTTGAATGTTGTAAAAAAATACATAAGAGATTTCAGCAGCTTTCTTCTAGTAAGCCGCCATCTTGCCAACCTCATTTTTGATTCTAGCACAATCTAGAATATTCCCTTTAAACAGTGCTTAAATAGCCCTTTGCTTAAAATGGTGTCTTTCATTCTTAGTTCTGAAATTTAGTAATTTCTCTATTTTATTAAAACATGATAGTAACCTACTATCAATAACGAAATCCAAAAGAAATATTATATTCCGTTTTGATTCATAACTTGCTAGCTATTTGTTAACACTCCTTATTTTGGTGATGAGACCATATCGTCAGAATCGAATCCTGAGTTATTTGTTGTTTAGTTACATAAACCCGCGCGGCAACAATATCTTCAAATACCAATTATAACTAAATGAATTCAAGATCGTTAGAAGTTAATTTAGTGGAAACGAATAGTGGAAATTTGAAAGTCCAAGCTAAAACTAATATTTATTGACAGAGATTGATACATTTTCAAAATTTGCAAGGAATATGATGGAGCATAATAAGACGCAAAAACAAATTACGAAAGCATTTACTGGTTTTCTGAATGAAGCATACCAAGTTACAAGTCTCACACAAACTGCCACAAGTCGATAATTTTATATTTCAGAGACTGAGAAACTTATGTTGCAAATTAACATTAAACGTTACCACTTTCAAAGTTGTAAATATCATGATGGGTAACTTATTATGACAACAATTTTCACCACAATGCAATTACAAGTGGATTGGTCATTTGCCTCAGTCAGTACTATGTTAATCATAATATTTTGTTGCATCAGCTCAAAATTGTGTTCAGAGATGTGTTATCATACAGTCAGGTCAAAAGACTAGAACTCTGTTACTGATTATTTCGCCAGGAACGCAATATCATACAATGGCAAGCAACATTGAACGCAATAACCCAAAAAGGAATGCACATTAAACGAAACGAACTTATTAAAGAGAATTAACAAAATAAATGTTTTCATTTTTAGCGACTAATCACATTGCATGGCCACGTTATTATATCTTCTAGTTACTGACGATACTTTTTGCTTAAGATAACTGTGTTATACAACTCTGCATTTAATCTGGAACCAGTGATGGGATATGAATTTGGATACAAGTGGGGACTTTTGCATTAGGGGTTAATATTTTTAGACTCTATTTTGAAATTTTTTAAAACCTTAAATTCGGAAGTTAACCTTCGTTCGCAAAGTCTCGCCAACAATATATTTCAAGCTTGAGTATTATTTTGAGACTATACTTATTTACTTTTCTTCGCTTTATTCTGTTTTTCCTCACTTCTCTGTAAACTTTTATTGGGAACTAGAATAATGGGACTCTTTGTTGAAACGCTGATTGATCTTGGAGCTCAACTTGGACCTGCCAATATAACCTGCTTTCTTTATGACTCTAATCAAGTCGGCTTTGTGGTTCTCAACCTTTCGGTGACAGCAGGCGAGGTAATTGGTAGGTAAATTTGGTGCTCCCTTCGTGGGATTGCAGTGCATACAGGATATAACGTTCAGTTCTCAAGAATATCCCAGTGTATAACAGTCTGTCCTTCTAACACTTACAATACGCTCAAACATGGACCCCGAGAATACTTCAGACTTCAAGTAGTGTGCAAGAACCTGTAAAATTTAAAGTTTTTAGGAGAAAGCTTCAACACTAGCAAATACCAAGAAGACGAGGATAACTATAGGGCCCAACGAACAGCGCAGCTTCAAGGGTTCTAACGGGGGTCTACTCCCCGGAGCCGTTTCAGACAGTGACTCCAAGCACTACGGCGAAGACATAGTTAGAGCAGTTACGACATGAGCCAGAAGTACCAAAGAAGAGAACGATGCTTTCCAACGACGGAGTGCAAATTCAAGCGAATCCTGTATGGCATCGGAAGAGTTTCTCGAGTATTGGTAAGGATTCATTTTATTTTTCATCTTCAGTACTTCAACGTTTCAAGAGGACTTTCGTCAGTGAAATCTGAATCACCACTGGACTCAAACCGTGAGACTATTTATTTCATTTTTCGGTTTTTCATATTATCATAACTGTAACGGTGCAAGTCTGCTTTAACTCTTGGTGAAAAGGTTTTTTCGTAAGTTTCTTATTTAAGAAAAAAATAATAATAACGCAAGTGAAGTCTCACTGCAAAAGTTAATTTGATTATCCATTCCAAAAAGACAGTAACGGTCTAAGTCAACATATCGTAGTCACATTTAAGTCATAAATTATAGTGTTATACACTTACTTCTTGTTAGTAACGTATTCGGAAACAAAAGATTGAGACACTTAATAACTTTAAAATGTTAATATACCTAGGTACATAGGAGGTAAACATGTCTCACCATAGGTCAGAGCAAGATGAGTTTGACAGTGACGACTATTGTAGTATTAGTGAAGCTCTAAAATGAATTTCCGATTCATTTTCGGGCGACAAACGTAAACGTAAAGAATTTATTGACAATATTGATACAGCTTTTAGTCTAGTAAAACCTATTCAGCATAACCAGCTGCTTAAATTTGTTAAGGACCGTGTAGCCTGTGATCCAAAAGCAAATAAATGGTTCAAGTGACTATTGAAACCTGGAAACAAGTTAAGGGAATCTTTATCAGAACACTACATTATCAGATCTTCTGCTTGTTCAGTGCCCGCCAGGCACCTAATGAAGGTACCACTAAATTGGGTTCGGGTGTCAATTCCCTACGCTCGGAATTAAAGGAGGCCGCTACTTGAATATGCGACAATGAAACTTTTTTCGGCGCGGTATTATTAATCGATCACCTAGCCAAAGCATATTGTGTTCAGGGCTTAGCCTCTGAGCGCCTTCAGGCAATATTGCTGTTTAAAGCTGATGATGTATCCATCCTTAGTAAGGCGGTCTAAACAGCCTCAGAAGAGGAAATTAATTTATTCTCACAAGATTAAAATATTCGAAAAAGCTCATGAAATGCAAATAACCATAATCGTCTTTTTCTCCCTCTTGTTCCGCTTCATCCGTACCAACATGTAAAAATTTTCATAAGATATACTGAGGAGATAATTGTTTTCCAAAACGAGCTGATAATGATTTTTCTCAACGTGCAGGTTTTAACTGCGATTACTATCCTGAATCTCAAACAGCACAAGCAAAGACAGAAGCAAACTAAACATTGAACGAGTGTCGAGAAACTCCTGGGGTTTTAAGAAGGTAGTTCCTCCATCCCGTTGGGGTCGAAGTCACCCACGCAAGCTTGCAACCACCTGCACTATATTTGGTTGCAACAACATAATATTTTCCCCACATGTTCACGTCTTCGTAACGCTTGTATTCACCGAGATGAATACCCAACTTGTGGGTCATACTCTGGAGTTGATAGAAGCAGTGACTACACGAATCGGTGTCCCTGTTTGATCATAAACCAGATTGCGCTCGGAATAATGATAATTTCGGAAGGAAATTCGAAATAGGGGAGTCAGTCAGCAAAGAGTTTGACTCTGCCACTAATGTTTTCGGTTGCACTAGTAGCCCACAGAGTCACATTCAGATCCTCCTTACAAAACAAAACAATTACCAAATTATCAGAGGATACTGGTTCCGAAGTTCCTCTAATTTTTAAACGAGTTTTAACACCTGGTTTATTAAAAAGCTGGGAAGAAAATAAAATAAAAATACATGTGCTTTAAGGAAAACCTACCTACAATAAATGTACTATCCCGTTAACATTCCGTTTTGACGGAAAGGAAACAACATATTCGTTTCATATAGTTGATGAAGAAATAAATATTCCATCACCAAGGTGCTATGATGTAACGTCAACCGCGGAAATTTTGAAAAAGAAATACCTTTGATCTTTTGGAAGGAAAGTATTCTTTTCTATTCTGTGTTCCTCACTTAGAGATAGTTTTTGTTATATGTCTATTTGTCAAAAGATTGCAAATACTAGCCTATTATTTTCCCTGCAATATGATGTTATATGGAATTGCATGCTTATTTGTTGTTGATAATAATAATGTACGTTTTTTGCATGCCACTGTATGTTAAGAAGCACTATTTGAACCCTCTACAAACTTTGATGCTGAATGGTTAACTTCTGTGTATGAGCATGCATTTACTCGTAATAAAGTACTTAGTAATACATTCGTAGGCCTAACCAGTAGCTGTTTATTTTGCTTCGTTTTCTATTCTTTCGGAACTAATACAGTTTGGAAGCTACGACGTATCACGTATTTCTATACGTAGCAGAAAAAATGAAATTTGGTAAAGGATTTCCTTTCTAAGTACCTGTGTAGCATATACTTTGTGGAAAATTAACTTCTCCGAAAATCATTTTCAATTACAAAACCCGCCAGAAGTAACATATATTAAAGGTTTGCTCTTCTAGCTTCGGAGTTCGTTTTGTTCCAGAACTGGTAGTGCCCGACCAGATTTAAATGGGCCGAGATAATACCGAGGTGGATGATAAATCTTTCAAAGCTGCGTATTAAATACAAATAAGCACGACATGACTTTAGAAATTGAACCTATAAAATTAAAATTTCTTTTAGAAATTAACATGCAATTCTGGTTTTACAAACAGGTAGTAACGAAACATACAAACTACAGGGTACTCCAAAAGAATGAATCAGGAACGAATGACAATTTCACACTAGATCATTTAAATCAATAGGAAGTAGAAATTATTTTAAAAATTTGTGAACTTTACAACGATGTATTTTACATAGCCGGTGACAACTAGACATACACCACTGCAATTCAGCGCGGAATGAAGTTAATACCACAACAGTCAAAACAATTATTACTTTAAATAACTACCGCATACCTGAGATACACAGAGAAGAGATCCTGGACCAAATTCACAAACTGTTGGATGATGAAATCATTGGACCTAGCCGAAACTCCTGGAATTTTTCAATACTAGTAGTACCTAAGAATCTACTTATGTCAATCCGCAAAAAGAGATGTTGACAATACTATATGAATAGCAAGGCCCATATATTGTAATTCTTTCGAATTCTGGTAAGTTAATATTAAATTCTAATTGTAAAGTTTTGGTATTGTTACTTTAGTTCAATCGCAAATTTTTATGAAACAAGCGTAACTAATGTGAATCTTATGCAAATAAATTATTTGACATATGAATGTTGCGTTGTAGAAGGTGAATCATTAAACATTCATGATATAGCAATAGATGAACCAGCTAAAGATGTAGTAAATAATTTTAACGATTTACGATTTGTTTCTCATAAGATACATGAAATCGAAAAAGTAATGAGCAACAATGGAAATTTTATCACTTACATCAAGTAAACAAATTATCAATTTGTGCATATATCGGTACAAGTATTATATTGGTGTTGATCATTTTTTGTTGATACAAAATATCAAAGTGTTATTAATTATTACCATGTGTTATAATGATGATTGATGTAAACCAATTTGTTTTTAACCTACAATAATTAATGTAATTATTATTCGACAAGATGAAAAGCTGTTACACCAATTGCTATGCTAAAATTAACCCAAAGTAAATTTAGCTTAATATAGGAGTAAACTATACTTACCTCTAAACGTATAAAATCAATGCTTAAAATCAGGTAAATCAGTTTCTTCGTAAATCATTAAAGCACTTATATGATGATTGCCTCTGCCCATGAAATATGTTATGTTTTCACACAGGTATATTATTACCTCATAATATATCAAGGTTGATTTTACTCATATTATTATTTCTCAGTGGTTAATTATGTTATCTTTTCTCAATATATTCACCCAAGAAAGAAGATACAAGTAAATTCTTCTTATATTAGGGAAGGTATTACGCCAGACGGTAGCCCCTGGGTTCCCCTATATTATATACATACCTATAATTTTAGTTCTTTCGTTCTTATCTGAATATTTCATAATGTAAATACTTTATTATTCAGCATTTCACGTTCATCACAGATAATAAAAATGTTAACTTTTCTCTGAAAAAGTAAAATTGAGAAAGAAAATTCGAATATAGTATTCAATTCTAACACAAGCTTCAGTTGACACTGTGTTAATCATAATAATTTGTTTCATCAGCTCAAAAGGCTTTATCATTGATCATGTAGCCAGATCAAAAGGCCAGGATTCTGTTACTAATTATTTAACCAGCAACAAAATATCATAAAATGACGAGCAAGATCGATCGCAATAACCCCAAAACGCGTGTACTTTAAACGAAATGAATTTATTAAAAACAACAGATTAATTTTTTGCGACTCATCACATTACATTGCAACGTTATTATATTTTGTACTTGCTGACGACACTTTAGCGTAAGATAATTGAGTGCCACAACTCTGCATCTAACCCGGGACCTGTACCGAGATATGAATTAGAATACGAAGTCGGGACTCTAGCTAAGATTTGTTCTTAGGAGTTAATATTTTAAAACTCTATTTTCAACTGTGTTAAAACCTTAAATTGAAAAGTTAACCTTGTTCTCCCAGTCTTGCCAACAATATATTTATGCGTCTGTATTATTTTGGGATTTTATACTTATTTACTTTGCTTCGCTTGGATCTACTTGATAACATCTGAGCTATTGGTCAATTCTATCAACACAAAACATTGCAGCGTTAAATTGAAACCATTTTATGCTCTTAGGAAAGAAAACGAGCAGGGTCTAATATAAAACATATATTGAGAAAAATCTACCAGGTTTTCGTGTCAGAGTTGAAAATTGATAGTGGAAATGTCAGAGTGGAATTTATTCTTTTTGTTACTGTTTCTTCACTGGAAAGTGTTTCAGGAGTAATTCATTACTGTTGACTAAGTAGATGTGGTATCATAATTTACCACGGATTTCCGCAGGACATATACGAGCTGAACTGCGTACAATATATTTATCTTGAGAAAGCCAAATAGGTAATGACCCATAATTGGGAGGGGGTTATAATACATAATTACTCTAGATAACGCTGGCTTTGATGAAACTGACCTTGGCACACACAAGGCCAGGATACACGCAAGCTGTAATGACCAAGTTGACGTTTCGCAGAAGGCTAGTGCGCCGTGTATATGTAAAGGAGTATGGCTAAGTTAGTTGTTAATGCACGATGGGTGAGGTATATGATTGTTTGATGCTGTATGAATGGAGCATGGGTTTGGTTACTGTACATGGGTTGTATAGATCATAAACGAATGGAGGGCCCTTACGTATTATTCCGAGCTTGAGAACCGAAGTTCAATAACGATTGACTTGTCGTAGATCAACAACGAGTCGATGTTCAAATTGAAGTAAAGAAACCGGAGACTAAACAACTAGTTGGGGTTAGAACATTAGCAAAAGTTGTATTGACTTGTCGTAGATCAAGAAGGAGTAATTTTTCGAATCCAGGTAAGGGTACCGGAGATTAACAAACATGCTGGGTTTTGAATATTGACAAATGTATTATTTACTTGTCGCAGATCAACATCGAACCAATGTTCGTATCCAAGTAAAGAAGCTGGAGATTTAAAAGCTATTTGGGGTTTGAATATTGACAAAAGTGTCATTCACACGCCGTAGATCAACAGCGAGCCCTTGTTCGAATCCAAGTAAAGGACCCGGAGATTAAAAAGCTAGTTGGTGTGTGAATATTGGGAAAGGTTTTATTCATATATCGTTGATCAAGAAAAAGTCGATGTTCGAATGCAAGTAAAGGTGCTGTAGATTAAGAAGCTGTATGTGTATCTGTAAGGGACATTATTGAGCCAGGACAACATGTTTTTTACAAGTATAGAAGACAGTCAACCTGTGTGGGAGTACTATTGTGTATTAATGGAAGACGAACTAACTAACATTATGGCAAATGAGGCCGTACAATTTTTCAATTTAAATTATATCAAACCTATACAGTGTGACATTGCGGATACAAGTACTGAATATACTGATGATGTTGACACAAATAGTGATTGTGACCCAGTGTTAAATGAGTAGTATGATGATTTAGACTCTGCAGTGCAGTGATTTGTGAGTCTTATGAATATGATGGTGTGCAATAAATAACCACGGTGGATTGTACATATCACGACGGTAATGATCAGATGAATCAAAATAGATTTTGCCAATTAAAACTGCATTACGTTTTAGCGCACGTTTCTTAGCATATATATATCTTTTGTAATCCAGTGGAACACTAATACTGCATGGAGGCAAACTCCCTGGACTGCAGTTAGGGATATAAAGCCTTCGTTTCTGACACCCTACTTTGAACAACCATTTTGCTTACTAAACCATATACAAATCATAGGCCTGATTTCTAATTCTTCCATTATAAATAAACAATAGAAATGCGTAGCTCGGCACATCATACCTTGTGTGATAACAGAACGAAGTTTAGATAATGAAACTGTATGGGCGGGGTCAGGTGTGTTTTAAAAGTACTAGAAAGAAAGGAATAACCTTGTAGTCGCGTAAGTGTTGTTGTATATATTAGACGTAGAAAACATGGTGGTCACAATGGATATTATATTTGCGCGTGCGCGTGTAAATCCGGATGATTTTGAAATTGTACGTACACCGTATAAGACAGAAAGACAAAAATGATTCTAGTCTTTGTTAGAAAAAATGATTATTCGATCTCGATAGCCTTTGATTACGGATTTCAAGACATACGTTCAGAGCTTGTATTACTTTACAGTACATGTGGACCTTTTATCAGGAATAGCAATGGTATTTACTGATGATGAGGGTCGATTATTACTGGTTCACCAAATATTATGTATGCATTTTAGAATACACAAAATTATACGGAAAACTGTCGTTATTTCCGAATAATGTTACTATTCGAGTTCATATTTGTAAAGAATGGAATCTGTATTACTACCAAAGTCCATATTATGCAGTGAAGAAATTGCTAAGTGACGGTATTTGTGTAACTATAGAACTTTCACGTGTCTGTCCCTTTATAGTGCTTTCGTACAATTTATAAAACGTTACATATCACCTGTAGTACTCGTTATGTCGTCATATCAGTATGTACTTTTCACATTATGATAATCACTTAGTGCCAATACCGGATGACTATCGATTTCACATTCTTTATTACTGTGAAGTGTTCCAAAGTGTCAGTGTACATTAAATGAAACAGTACCTAGTTAACATTGTATTTCAGTCATTGAGTTATTTCGCCCATTTTACATATTACTGCGTACAAAGTGTAATCTAAATATTGATCATAACGATCAGGAATGCCACGTCTTATGTTAGAAGATATGACCCGGCAAATTTCACAATTACGCACTACAAAATTAGAAGCATATTCCGTCTTTGGAAGATTTCATGGACATACTTCGGTTGAATTTGAAGATAAATATGGTAAAACGCTTCAACACTGTACTCATATATCCCATTTTTGTTCAATGTTCTTGGAAAACGATTTCTCACTAGGTTTTATGAAAGGGTTGACACAATAATAACAATCATAATTGTTAATTACCTGGATATAGTTTCACAAATAATAACAGAAAGTTTCTACTAATAATTATTTATGAATAAAATATCGTATTATTACAATAATATCAATGTTATAATACATATACCTAAGGATAATGGTTATCAAAGAACCTTGTACATTTTCTTTAACGTTTTATATTTTATTGTGGATAACCAAATTGATCTTTTGCTTAGACTTCAGCAAATTCAGGGATCATCAAATCGTTCTTGAATGTTGGAAGCATTTTTGTTATTATAAAATTATAGAGTTTGAACCTCAAGAAACGGATCCTGAACTGTTGTTTTATTTTTTGTTATATTACTTTTGGAATGACGAAGAAGCTGTTTTACAATGTTGTGTAACTGCACAGGATATCATTGATTTTTGGTATTACGGGTTCAATACAATGCAAGCAATTGGCCTGGGATTATTATATGGAACGTTTGGAAAATGAATATAACATTTTTCCGGATCATGCTATGAAGTTTTTTGGATTAGACAAGAATGACGCTCTTGAAGGTATGGAAAGTGATGTGTGAAATGAAGCTGGTAGTGAGATGATCAATGATAATGATGGTGATGTTGCAAATGATATTCAGGTGGACCAGTGGAGGCAAGAACATCATGTTGATATGATGTATGGTGCCCGGGAAACAAGTGAGCGAGCGGAAACATTCCCGAATTATGCATTGCGCGGACGTGAAATTACAATGAAGTCAACGGGAACAGCACATAAACAATTGGTTTGATTTTGCCATGAAGCATATACTTGCTGATGCCGACCTTGTATCTCAGATATGTATTACGATAGGTTTAACTTCCACAGTAGGAAAGCCAATATAATTATATTCCGTTTAGGATACGTGCACATCTTACTGTGGATCATATGAAGATTGAAAATGTGTTAAATTCGAATGAACATTTCTTACCGGGTGATAATATTACAATTAAAGTTGATATTATCGAACCTACTCGCGGACAGGGACGGAATCGTAACGCTCAGTATATGCTGTTTGGAGACTATTTGCAAAAGGCTATTATAAGCGTCGACGACGTTCCTCACTCTTCCACGAGCATTAGTGTTAGGAAAATTACGAGCAGATAAGGCATTTGATAAAGTAAACTATATCAAAACTCATCCGAAAAATGGAGATGTGACGCAGCAGAATTATGCTATTATGCAAATGTATATGTACGTAGTGCAAATGGTGGTAGTATAGATGTTGTAAACAAGTTTCATAAGTAGTGGTTATCAAATTATTCAGTATAGTTGTGTTTCCCTTTGTCAAGAGTATGAAAAAAATTATGTATACTAAGAAAACATCTTTTTAAGGTATCATTACGATGTAATTAAAACTATTACCACATTTTAGGAAGTAGAGGGTATTGCGATTATTGTCTTAATCTCTATATGGAACGACGATTTCATATTTGTCCATATATTTTTAGTCAATATGACCGACATGCATCATACCAACATGCAAAGTAGTGAAACGGCACTGTATTGTAACAAATGTAATGCTACTTTTGAGAATAAACCTGTTTCAACAATCATCAAACAAAAGCAAAACGTATATGTGAGCACTTGCAACTTTGTTGTGAATGTGGTGTAAAATCGATCGACGTACTAGAAACTCGAAACAGGTGTGGTGAACGTTTTTTTAAAAGTATGTTTAGAGTATGTAGACGAAACACATGTCTGTTTTGTCGAAACCAAGCAATCCAAAACATGTTGAAAATTTTCTATATATTGTTTTCGATATTGAAACCATGTGGATACACCTGCACGAACATGAATTACAATCTAATTTAATGTGTGCATCTCATCGTTGTTTTTCGTGTAAAGATATACATGACGAAATGAATAAATTCACATTTTGTGCAAATTTTGAGGAACTTTGTATTTGATAATATGAAACCATTTATCAATCATGTACTCACGCAAGACCCGTCGGCGTCGGGAAGTGGCGCCCCCATCGCCCAGTCAGTTTTACTGGCTGCAATCAGCCCTGGCAGCTGCTGACATCGTTGCTGCCCATGGGAAGTCCAATAGCAGGGCCCAAGTGCTTCTCTATTGAGAATTTTTACTTCCCACTAGCGTAGGGGATTGGCGACCTCATCGCAGGCCTACGGGCCGCAACGTGATGCATCATCACATCGCTGCTCGTATACGGCGTAGGGAATTGGCGACCCCATCGTCCAGCTGGCTTTTGCTGGCTGCAATCAACCCTCGCAGCTAAACACCTACGCTGCTTGAAAGGAGGACCAGCACAGAGGAGTTCCATTCACATTCACCTCATTTTCATCCACAGATGATCATCATTTCATCTCCTCTTTTGCTGTGAGTTGCGCCTCCGCGCAATGACCACGGATGTGACAGGATGTACTTGCATTGACGATGGCCCCTGGGCCCAGGGGAAAGGGGGCGGAACCATTGGATAGCGCCTAGTTCTTAACAGCAGATTCTTGGATGGTCTAGCTCGTTGAGACTGGGAAGTGCGCCATTGGGGAGCTCTTCGGACCTTTGGTCTCGCCAACACTCGGGGGAGTGGGTGTCCCAAGTATCCATCAGTCGGGAGTACAAGTGATTTCGACGCCAAGTCATTGGACTTCGCCTCGATTTCCAGCTTGCTGACAAGGGTGATGAGGGTAGTACCCGGCAGCCTCGTTGGCTCCTCAGAACGAAGACGGAGAAGTGTGGGCATTTACGGCTAAAATTCATCATGGCTCCACCACATCCTAACAAGTCGCCTTCGCGCACAGACAAAGAAACGAAGAAAACCAAGAGACAGAATGAACAGAAAGTCACTGAGGATAATAGAAAGAAGGCGCATATAGTTACCGAAATAACCAGTGACACCGCAAAGAAAATTGAAATAGAGGAACAGACAAGTATCGTATCGACTATCACACGATATCTTGTTATTAAAGTAAAGAATGAAGCAGATAATCCAGGTGGTTTAAAGGGCTTATCCCCTTTCATTATACAAAAACAACTGCATTATGTCGCCGGCGAACTTAAACATGTTAAGAAGCTTCGCAACGGCACCTTGCTCGTGGAGACATCCACTAACAAACAGTCAGCTAATCTCTTGAAAATGACGACCCTAGGACAATTCGAGGTTCAAGTTGAACCGCATCGTCAACTCAATTATAGTCAGGGCGTAATATCTTGTTGGGACTTGGTAGATGTCCCTGAAGAAGAGATTAAGGATGAACTCGCAAGCCAAGGTGTAGTGAATGTTAGGCGCATTAAAAGTAGAAAGAGTGGAGAACTGCAACCCACGAATTCGTTAATTCTGACGTTCGCCATGCCACAGCTCCCCAAGGACGTGAAGGCAGCATTCTATTGCTTACCTGTCCGTCCATATATACCCAGTCCGCTCCGCTGCTTTAAATGTCAGCACTATGGACACACCAGCACGTCGTGTAAGGCGACCTCTGCTGTATGTGCAATTTGCGGAACCAGTAGCCATGGTGCGGATCCTTGCACATCACTAAAACCTCAGTGTATTAATTGCAAGGGTGATCACACGGCCTGGTCGCGTGACTGTCCGGTATTTAAAGAAGAAAAACGTATTAGAGAGCTGATGGTTATTGAGAAAATATCTGCTGGCGATGCAAAACGTCGCGTAAAAGAGTCTCAGCGCACCCTTCCCTCTGGTGCGTTTTCCCATGTTGTAGCCAAAATAGCAGTTAAAACTGTCTCGGTTGGTACCCAGACAGTTAACGTATCAACACAAACAGAGTCTGTTGTGCATGACGACACTCCGAAGCCGCCCAAGGAATCGGAGACTCCTAGCAATGTGCCGCCGGAGAGTCAGGGACAAAAAACACCTGTGAAGAGCTCTAGAGCTCCACGGGTTAAGCCTACTTTTAGTCCCTATAGGGTCTCCAAATTAGCTCGAACTTCACCTCTCGCTACGAGCATTAAGACTTTGACGAACGTTTTGGCTGCACAATTAGCTCAGGACGAGTCTGTAGATACTATCTATCAAACAAGTTCATCTTTGTCCTCCGACATGGTTGAGGACCCCCTGATGGATATAGATTATAATCTCGTTGGAAGGAGAGGCAAAACTAGGTATAAACCTAAACTTAAACGGTAATCTTTTACTTGTTTTTGAAGATTTTTATGATTTCCGTTTATTTTATAAGATTCTGCTCCTTTGCTGTTAAGTTTTATAGTGTAGTTTTGTTTTATTTTGTGAAGTCCCATTTACAGGCTTCCATTAAGTTTTATAGTGTAGTTTTGTTTTATTTGTAAAGGCCCGTTTACAGGCTTGGTTTTTATTCTGGCCATTTACACCAGTGGAGTGATTGAGAAGACCTTTTACACCTTCATCTTTTATTATTTTAATTACCAGCTATTTTTAGACGTGACAAAGATAAGGGGCTTCCCCGTATCGGGACGGGCGTAAGCCATAGTGCTGTTACCGCCCATAAAATTCATTTTACCTTTTACCTTATCACGCAAGACCCCAAGTTTACAAAAGTAGTAGTACTTTTACATACTGACGGGCACTTTATTTTATGCACGCAAACTATTACAGCATCATTCTATGTTGAAGACTGCACTCGTAATTTGTATGTTGTCACATTTAGTTTCTTAATAATAGTACATGAGTATTGTGCACTTTTAGAATCACCCTGACATATACACATGAGTGCAGTGTTAACCAAACTCCACTAATCATTAGATAATAATAGTGCACGAACATCGTTCAAATGCTGACGTAATACTTTTAAAAGACATTGTTTAAATGCAGACATGGACATTCGTGTACAATAATGCAAGTGTTTAAATACTTGATAAAGTAAAACAAGCGATGTTGGATTAGTTAGTACATGAATAAGTAGTGATCATTATCCTATTGACCACAAGCACACCCATCATAATGATCGCACATGTACTGACAGAAAGTACAACGTAAATCGCGTTGAATATCAGTTTAATAATATTTTCCCAGTAGATCATGTCACCTGTACACCAACAGGACTCTTGCTCTGTTATCACTTTGGTGTATCGCGAACCTTTCATTGCATCAACACTACACAAACTAACAGTACAATGCTCACACTCTTTTGGAGTAACTATGCGTGCACATGACACTTGCACCACTGCTGCAGATATAATGTTTGAATTAGGCAAATTCAACCATCATAGTTTGGAAATCACAACAGTAGATGAAAACCAGTACCCGTACACTGAGGTGGTGTTGATGGTGGGTGAATACAGGTCACTGGGCGGTTGTCATAGTAGTCATTAGTTAGGAATTTTAATTTCACCAAGGGCACTAGTATGGCCAATTGTTTTTTATACTAATATAAAATCATTTATACCCTCCACTAAACGTTACATGTTTTTTCTTATACAGGTTGTACAACAGTTACTGCGTTGAGTAAAATGTATTTTGTTTTTTCTTGTAAACTATGATCCTTACGCTGACAAGGATGAACCCACGCATTAGGCCACCCCTTACAAAGAAGATACTCGTTCCTCTGTATGTGATGTACAGCATTCAAAATACAGTCCACACACGCCGCGTCCAAAGTACATTTACAGAAAGTATCCTTTTTTACTAATTCAATCAATACTTCCACGTCTTAAGCCTCCTCCACGTCCAAGGTAATAAAAACCTCTGGCACTTGTTTATAGGTCTCATTTTGAACTATATGCGTCGATACGCTTATAGCAGCCATTTGCTATCACTTAAACCGACTATTGGACGTACGAATGTGAACGAAGGAAATATAGTATAAACACAGGTCCCTTCGCTCATGTGCAAAGCCTCGTATGCGTGCGTATGTGGAACAATATTGGATTATTCTGGCATTATCTTGATTAGACAATAGAACGTTTACAAGGCTAAGTAAAGATGGCCAGTTGATCAGGTTTCGAAGTAATACCAACTTCATAATGCCAAATCGTAGCTTCGTCTCACGACCATAAAAACATTAAAAGCGACAAAAATAAAATATAACTTTTCTATGTTTCAACTTCAGGCCTACCCTCGTAACGAGATTATGTTTCGCCACTTATCATCCTAACAACTGTGAACCGTATCGAAGTTTTACAGAAATATGGAAACCTACAGTAAGTCCATATTTGTTGTAAGTAAATTGGGAGTCACTACAATTAGAAATTAAAATCAAGTAATGGAAGCTTACCTTCTTGTTCAACACAACTTTTATCAGAATGGAAATACTCTTCACGGTTCAACTCCGAATCTGAGAAATCATTGTCACTTAGTGCACTGCTGGATGAGGCTCGAGACCGCTTAATGGATGGTGCAGAACTTCGACCACTGTAAAAATCTCTAATACTTTTCTGCGTCGCACTTCGCTGAAATCCTTGGGTTATGTAAAATCTCTACAACGCAATGTATTCAGCGTTGAAAATATCAAATTAATTAATCAACTAACTGAAACACAACACACCACGAAACAAGAAGACTGGGTTAAGCCGACGCACGCTGAAAAACAATATTTCGGTCTCCACAATGTGCAAGTAAGTCAAACAGAGACAATGTGTCAAGGAGCGAATCATTTTCTGCCAACAATCAAGCCTAACGTACAAATACCGATAAGGAAACAATGCATACAATTTTTTATGTTTGTACGAGGAAAGCCGACAACTCAGGGATGTCTTCTACAAACAATAGTATTGTGTACTTGGAATACAATCATTTAGGTATTAGGGATTTGGAAACCGCATCCTTAAAACATGCATTAAAATATAAAAATTGTTAGATTGGTTCCGTATATCGTCTTCAAGACTATACATAAGGGCCGGAAAATCGGAGATATAAATAAACGTAAAATCTGAAGCAGTGGCATATAGTTTCTACATTCAACATGTTCGCACGAAACCTGTAGTAAACATAAAAAGTTTACCGGTAATAGACATTTCCGGTAATATTTTTTTATTGCAATATAAAATTATGTTAAAGTAGACTACGGAAAACATTTTCTTTCTTTCTGTGATGCATTTATCAAGAGTAATAAAGAATTGCATCAAAACAGTCTCAGCATTGCACTTAATCGGGCGCCACCATGTTATGATGTAATCAGTCTGCCGACTGCTTATCATTAACATATGATGGTATTTGATTTGTTAGTATTGTTTAAAGAGATAGCAAAATTGGATTGAAAGAACTAGTATAAGTGGTGAATAGCGTTTCTGTTTGCCTTAAAATGTCATTTAGTTCGTTTTATTCTTAATTTCTACTTTTAATATTTTTTAAAGATATTACTGTATTTTGGTAGCTTCAACACTAATTTGTAGCAGCTCTTTTTTCATGATTAAATCATCTCTTCTAATAATGCTCTTTAGAACTCTTGTATTTAAGAAGAATTACATATTTTTTCTGTAAAAAAATTGGGTTTTACATCCGACTATTGTATACATTTTATGAATGCCAGTGAAGCATTTTTCAAGAATTTAAAAGCATATAAATTAATAGTACTTGTTAATGCCACCTGTTAACAATTTAACGTACTACTTGTAGCACGTGAATATACTGAATAGTTTTAATATGACATTGTAAACAAATAATAATGAAAGCATGTAAGAAACAAAAACACAAATTGAAACTTTAACATTGAAGTTACTCTTGCATTTCGTGAAGTAAAATAAAACACGGCATTTGATAGGATTTCAACAACCTTAGGTGAAAGTATAAAAAGTTAAAAGTTGCATGTGTCAACCAATTGCGCCAAATCGTCAAGACATCAAAAGTGACACAAACCAGCGATAAGAAGAGCACCGCAAGTTAAGACTGCCCCCTACAATTGTTTCGAGCAATTTCTGTTATTAAAACATGTTTTGGTGTTTTAACTTCTGCAGATTTGTACATTAATTATTTCGTTAAGTGATGATGTAAATGATCTTCCTCTTTTTTGTTTTTCCGTCTTCAAACTTCTGAATAAGGAACGTAACATAGGGACAAGCATATAGCTATGAAAATAATGCGGATTTATTACGTCAAACCAATCAAAGGATGATTTTCGTTGTATCACATAGGAGATTGAATTCTCAGTATTTCATGCTATATTTCAACGTAACGGAATAACGTAGCGCTGAAATTTCAAAAGCATTATATATTATTTAATCTTATGTGCACAAACAAATTGTAAAATATATAAGTACGAGGAAATAGGATTGTCCATTCCACATGAAAATTGCAAGTGTCCAGATCCAAATCAATTATTATTTTTTAGGCTTAGAATCGCAAATTCTGCATAAATACCTTACTGTTTAATTAAATTAGAGGTCTTTCTTTTCAGATAAATAAACACCGTCCAAATTACGCAACTACTTTCCCCATTAAGAAGAAAAGCAGCGAGCAGTCCAATTCAGGGCAGTAGTATAACGGTGAAATCCTCAGGATAATACACGGGGCAGTAGCGTCTATGGCCATCCCCCTTAGGATTTTTATACTCCATATTTGAATTTGCGCTCTCTACCATTTTTACTTTACAAAACACGCGGTAGCAGCACATGATAGTAATACATGAAATTTATATTTTTATAGACCGAATACCTTAAATTTCTAGTAATAGCGATTCATTAACTGTGTTTAATTGTATCAATACGATAAACAATCGATGAATAATACGGTACCACTTTTTTGTCCATACAGTGTGTATACATAATACTCTATGCACTGGTTAATAGTATCAAACGTGAAGTACTCAATAACAAATCTCCTATCAAGTTTTCAGTCATTTGATGTATATATTGTCTTCAAAACCTTATATTTTCATTGTTTCTATCCAGCAATTACTTCTATTTTAATCTGATAATTACAATCTTCTGATAAGCAAGTCTCTATTATTTTATGCACACACTATAGTGACCACTCATTGGAATTTATATTGTTGTATAATCTTGCCATAGGATTAATTCAATAACAAATCAAGATGACATATGCTAGATATGTCTAAATCATTGATCGGGGTGACTTAACAAGACTCGAACCCTGGTTGTTTCCTGAAGTATCGCCTTGAACTAAAAAACGCTAGCCGGTCCTTGGATCATGCTTCTTCAAATGATTCGTCTGAACACAAGCTAAATGAAGGTAAAACAAGGGATACATGCAGAGAAAACTTCGTTCCTTACTCTCTCCTTCTTCCTTTGGAAAATTTTAAGAAGAAACAACACAACTGTTTCCTCCCTCCTCTAATGAATGAATGGTGTAATTAATCATCAACTAGTAGAGGTACTTACTCCAGTCCGAGCCACCCCCACCGAAATTCAAACACCTGCTGCAATATTGACGTATGTAGGCCATTGTTTTGACGAAACTGACATCTTTGGACATTATGGAGTTCAACTATCACCCTTTTGATTTAACCATTGACCTAACAGAGACATGGGAATCTCGTGAGCGTGTGAACCGGAAACCTGGTCGCGATGAATATGGGGGGAGAAAAGAAGTGTCCCTGGGCACACATGTTAATTGTTGGTGAGTAACAAATCACACAATCTCTTGTGGCATGCGCCAAATATTGTTTTAATTTTTGCAGTGCTTGGGAAGATTTGGAGAAGTGGAAACCTTCTCCGTCAATGTAAGAAAAATGCATGCTTTTTTATACGAACTCTTTCTTGAATATTTAAACACAAGAAAACGGTGAGGTTTGATACGAAATTAAAGAAGTATATTTCATTGTTAAGATAAATATTCAAAGATAATCTATCCAACGATAGCTTTATATAAAGAAATATGTATACATAATATGGATATGTCTATTTGTAAATATGAATATAGATATATACGGGGTTATAACTAATATTGTATGTATAATCAGACTAATATTGTGTGTATAATAACGAAACTACCTTGTTTGTATACTTTACTATTATAGATGCTTGCGCATTATGTAATGGAAATGCTGGGCTATGTTTTGACATCTATATAAGGAGAATTTGCTAGAATAGTAGCATCTTTTATGAATAATTTCTACTCCAGAGGTGTTATTATTCTGCATAAGAAGCGTTTTTGCTCGTTTTCGCACCTCAATTTGTATAGATGAATGAGATTTTAAGTCCTCAGACGATGAAATATGCATAATTTACATGTAGAAGAATACAAACCGAACCGTAACAAGGAGAAATTACGGCAATAATACCAAATTTGGAATAATTTGAACAGTAGAAGTATACTGATTTTGCACGAAGAGCTGTATAATGTGATTAAGCCGTAACAAGGAGAATCTATACTAATATTTTCTTTTGAAAGGTCAGCAATGTATAATTGAAGAGTCGACATATTTGTTGACTTTTAAAACCGAAATTATTGCAATAACGCTATTTGTACGCCTAGTTACCGCATGAAAATTGATCATAGAAGTGTATTTTATGTGTACAAACCTATTTTGACTTGAAATATTAGGTATATATTGCCTCAGAAGGCATGAAAAAACTATGTAAGAGAATTTCCGACGCTGCTTTTAAGAGAATTTACCTTAATATAGGATGATAATATCTTTGAATAGCACACGAGACGCATTTGGACGACATTTGAAATCTGAATTTAGCTTAATACAGGGTGTTTGTTGCTCTATGCAATGGAAAACGTGTATAAAACGCTATCCGACCTGCATGCTGAACGAGAACTTACCCGATTAGCAACTGTTTTGAAGGCTGTTTGCTGCTTCACATGGGTATAAGAATTATTCATTGGCGTTTTTAGGAGAAAAGACCTCTTTTGAAATAGAAAAAGAATGAATTAAACATCAAACTATCAGTTTCGAGAACATGTTTATAGCAGATAATTGAACTAGAAAGGAATCTTTGCATTGCATTTTATATCGATTTACCCTTGGAAAGAATTAATTGGTGACAATCTAGGATAAAAATTGACAAACGCGATTATGATGTGTCTAAAGCATACTTTTGACATGAAATTGCAACTATTTCGGTGTTTGTTATCAGGAAGGTAATTCTTGCAGTCATATAGAGTCAATATATAGCGAGAAAAGTGACATATGAAGTAGAAAGATCTTTAATAAAACACGAAAAGGACTAATTGA
Source organism: Lepisma saccharinum (assembly GCA_022664845.1). Lineage (NCBI taxonomy): Eukaryota > Metazoa > Arthropoda > Insecta > Zygentoma > Lepismatidae > Lepisma > Lepisma saccharinum. Next base: position 37,666 of record JAGDQP010009063.1, read on the forward strand.
TGTGAAACTCTGTTAATTAAATATAATTATTTCCCGATACACACTATGAATGAGATATTCGAACACGATTTTAAGCAGAAACCTAGTCTTTAAGATACTTTTGAAACCCGAAAATACAAGAATATCGCCATATTGGAGATTAGTTGTTACAAAACAAGTTCTTGAATATGAAAATGGCGGCACTAAGATGGGTGATTGCTTGAATTTGAACATGTACAATACAATTTTGTTTATATAGAACAGTAAAATAGATATTTCAACACAAATATTAAAGAAACAAACTTTACCTTCACGAAAAATATGGTACGAAGGAACTGTTTGCTTAGATTTTCTCATGTCATAAACTGTTCAGTATGGAGTGTAAACATTATTTTACTTCTACACTTTCCATATCGTAATGGGACAGCAAGTAGGTCAATAGGTGAGTGTGACATAAAAATAAGAAAGTGTTTATGTCAACACTAACAGAAGACAGCAACAAACCTCTGGCGGTGGAATAAAGAAACATTAAGTCCCACCTCCAGAGGAAGAAGAAGAAGACCTTATACAAAGGACCGACAAACAGAATCGGCATCACAATCAAATGGTCAGTTCTCCCTTCTAAGTCATGAGACCCGGTACGGGTTCTAAACATAGCAGTAAACTACAATAATATTTGACACCTGGTACGGGGTCTACTAAGAATAAAACACATTATTAGAAGTGATCTACTTAGTAAAATACGACAAAGAACACAAGTCCGAAACAACTAATTACACTTATAATTCGGGCTAGTGGAACTTGTATTATATTATACTTATATTCGAAACTTTATAATAAAAGGTGTTGGATAAAACACAAATTTAGTATCACTCTATTCGCATTGGATACAACACAATCCTGCTCTACCTATATTATATGACCCACTAAAGGATCTGAACGTGGTGTCGGTGCCTATCTCATTGTGAATAGAAAAACAGTGTTTAGTGTGAAAGTGAAAAAAACAATGAAATCAATTTGGATAACAAAGCATTAAGTAATCTCCAAGTTACGTTTCATTTTTTTATATTATCATTCCCTGTTCAACATCCACACCAGGAGGACATCTACACTGAAGGGTGGACTGGATAGCCAATACAAGGTATGTTTTAGTATGCTCTTCATGATTTCAATTGTCTTTTTTAATAAACTAAAGCAGAGTAAAATCACCCACCCTAGCCTCCAAAAACAATTCCTTAAAAGTATAGCCTTAGAAACTCACAAAACAGTAGCAAGTCTACAAAAAAGGCTACAAGCTTTTGAAACATCGCAGGATTTATTGAAAAAAAGGGAATATGTAGAAAGAATGCAAGCTATAGAAAATCCTATATATCAAAAGGAATATGGACAACAAAATATACAACAAGTACCAAATTTCTAGACCCAAAATGTGAATCCCTACTACACACCTAATATTCAAGATCAAAACCCAACCCAACAGTATAATTATGCCTTGAACCCATGTTCCAGTACGCAAACTTTACTTCCATGGACAAATCAAATTCCTATCATAGAATTTAGTAAAAGTCGTCCTGAACCACCTACATACATACCAAATTACAAAGCAAAAGAAACCAAACCAACTCAAATCTTACCCCAAATGCCCATAATGAATTTCTATAGCAAGGAAAGAAGAAAACATGATCAAGATCCTATAATACATTCCATAGATACAGGAAATTACGTTAGGGACCAAGGAAAAAATACCTACCTGAAGATGAATACAGGCAAAACCTCACTCACAACCAATACCCCAAAAGAATTATCCTCAAACAACCCTGGTAGACTTGTCAAGCAAATTAGCAGATTTGACACTAATAATAGCCAACAATGCAGTTTACAAAAAAATAAATATAAAAAGGGATATTACAACAAGAAAGAGACAACTTCCCAAAATGGAAAAACTTATTCGAAGAAGATGAAAATGGGGAGGGAACTATAACTGTTTGGTCCATCTGTCGAAAATTTGGTCATTCTTCCATATTTGTTGGTTTAATAAAGATAATAAGAATAAGAATCAGGGAAACGAGTAAGGTCGCCCGTCGATTAAGAGGACTAGCGGGCGAAGTCATCAAAGCCACTAACAAATACGTCCAAGCCTATGGATGTTGCAAATAGTTCACAAATTGCAAACAGAATGTTTACAGATATAGATACGAATAACAACCTTTCTTTAATCAGAGTACAAGCAGCAGGAAAATCAATACCAACAATAATATATACTGCAAGTTCTATTTAAATTTGGCCACAAGAAGAACTTCCTAAAGAAAGTATCTTAATACCACATATAACACAAATTAGAGGAGCAGCAAATAAAACGATAACATTGAAGTACATAACTCTGGTTAAGTTCAAAATTGGATCAACTAATTACTACCATTATTTTCGTGTAATGGAAAATTCACATCTTAGTCCTCTGTTCGGACAAGATTTACTCAAACGTTTATTGGCTCACATAAATTTAGAAAGAAATATTATTTCTTTTTATAAAAACCAAAGAAAGGCTATCATACCGGAACAAAAAGAAACACAAAAAAAATTGCACCATCAGTTATTACGTTACTCAAGCAACATAATATGGCAAGCGTTTACACAGCAAAAAAAGCGGTGATCCCAAAAAAATCTTATTTCTACATTCCTGTACGACTGAAGAAAAGCATAAAAACAAACTCAGCATTTGTTTACGTCACTCTAATGAGGTGTTTAACAGATAAATACAATCTGCAGGCAATGACGTTAAAAATTCCAATCGATAATCCAATACTTCTCATTGCAAACCCAACAAGACACAAGATTTAATTAAATAGATATGCACCAATTGCGTATATAGAAGAGGAATTAGAAGAAGTCTCACTACACATTCAAGAAAATAAGGTGGCAGAAAATAACATGTTCCAATATAGGACGCCCCAAGAAATATATGCCAGATTAGCGCAAACAGGATCACTTTTTAACCTTTTCATGTTTGATATCAATCCAGAACTTCCAATAAAAACAAAAACAAACTTGCAAAACTGTTGTACAACTATAGAGACGTATTTAGTTACTCAATATCAGACATTTCGTATTTCAGGGACTATGAACATAAAATTAAAGTTAACGAAACGGCAGCTTTCCACCAAAGGATTCCACCAATTCCACTTAATACACCTCAGCAAATAGATAACGAGTTGAGTGAATTAGAAAAAGCGGGAGTAATAAAAGAAACTACCTGAAGCTCCTTTTCTTCAGCTCTACTTGTAGAACGCAAACCAGGTTCAAAAGAATACAGAATTGTGGTAAATCTGATTAAGTTAAATCAATTTACTCGATACTTAGATACTCGATTTCCTTTCCCATCAACAGAGGTGGTATTTACAAACTTTAAAGGAAAAGCACTAATTACATCAATAGACATAAGCCAATCTTATTATCAGATTTTATTGGATAAGGACAGCCAAGAGTATACAACCTTCGAGGTACCCCATCAGTAGCGGAGTTACCAATTTCAAAGAGCGCCAATGGGCGGGAAAACATCGGCCGCAGGCCTAACAATTGTAACAAAAATAATACTGAAAGGATTACCCGAAAGAATAACATCCTTCGCAGATGACATTATTTTGGGAGGGGAGAATATAGAACAATAATTATAGGATATAGAAATGTTATTTCAAAGGCTCAGAAAATATGACCTACGGGCATCTCCGAAAAAACTGCACCTCTGTTATTCTGCTCTCGAATTTCTCGGATTCGTTGTATCTTCAAAAGCAATATCGATTTCTCCAAAGTTAGCCAAGAAAATACGGAACTATGAGATACCAACAACTAAAAGGGAAATGCGTGGTTTCATTGCTATATGCTCATTTTTACGAGCGCATATACCGAAATTACCGATCGTATAGAGCCATTTCAAAAATTACTAGATACCCCTAATTTTAAATGGGACGTCACTTTAAATCCACTCTACGAAAAACTGAAGGAAGATATAGTAAATGCTTCATCATTAGAGCATTTCGATCCTAAAGCTCAGATAAGACTATATACCGACGCATCTTCATTCCAGATCGGAGGGATCTTAACGTGCCATTATCCAGAAACAAATGAAGAAAAAGTAGTTTCACATTGTTCTCGTAGACTGTCAAAAACTGAACAAAAATATAGTACATGGCATAAGAAATTAACAGAAGTAGCATATACCATGAGAAAATTTAAATTCTATTTGCTAAACCACCAATTCACTTTATATACAGATTCTTAATGTTCAACAACTCTAAATTCCCAAAATGACCGCATAGGAGAATTTGAGCGACATCGCATCTTCCTTTCTGAGTTTTCTTTCGATGTTAAGCACAAGAAGGGAACTGAGATGCCGGCAGACTTATTTTTCAGATTAGAATCCAAAGAGAAAGTAGAAAAAGAAGAAAAAAGAGAAGGTGAAAATGAACACGAAGTGCCTACCGCAAATCGCCATGAAGTAACAGATAATGTACAACCATCAGAAGACCATTTAGCCTTCCGATCAATGGCATTAGCACACAATGTACTAACTACAGAAACGATTTTTACACATAACAGAATGAAAGAAGAACAGTTGAAAGATACAGCATATACTAAATTGATAGAAGCTTTAAACGGAAAGGAACCAGAAGATTCTGCTACTTTACGGGCAACAAAATATCATATCTTGAAAGAAGGAATACTATATAGAACAAGGGAACATCCAGAATTGGGAGAAATAGTTACTATGTACACCAAGAACTTTGATTCAAAAATGGTTTGAGGGGATACATAAATCACCTGAAGCATCACATCCAGGTCTGACGGAGTTGTATCGCGCAAGTTTACTAAAATATTTTGCGCCGAACTTAAAACAAACATTGGCTTATTATTTAAAGCGATGTGAGAATGTCAAAGCTTAAAAACATACCAAAACATGAAACCCGAGGAACTCTTGCACCACCGTTGGAAATTTTGGAGATACATTTGTTTTTGATACATTAGGACCAATCGTAGGTGAAAATAACACCAGACTCTAAGAACATGTTGCAGTTGAAAATATTACTACATTCGTCAGATCTAAAATCGTCCATTCTATGACAGCGCCGATTATGGATTTTTTGCTCCACGAAGTTATATTACGTTTGGTTTTTGTTTCAACAGATTATTATTGGATAGACACCCTGTACATAGCAGTAAAGAACTTCAAAAAATGTCTGAAACATACAGATTTGAGTTAAAATTCAACCCAAGCTATAGTTATAACACAACGGGTCTTGCTGAAATTACACAACGCAGTATCCAACACGCTCTCAAATACTACATACAGGACAATCCAAAATCATGGACTACTTATCTCCCATACGCAATCGTCTCAATCAACTGTCAACCATCTGCAAATACAGAAAACAGCCCATTCTTCCTACTGCACGGATTTAATCCAAGAATAGTAATAGAGGCACAACTAGAAATTCATCATTCACTACAGATTTCACGCGAAAAACTACAGGAACTTCGCCCAAAATAGCAAACAGTATACAAAACACATTTGAGACAGAAAAAATGTTACGATAAGCAAAGGGAACAAATTTCATTCAAGGAAGACGACATCGTTTTAGTATACTTTCCGTATAGATCTCCAAACATTCCGGATGCGTTCAATAAAAAAATTGCCGTTCCATGTATTGAAAACAAAAGTGTTCAGCGAATCAATACATTGTTGAACTGCCTCCTAATCATAGACAAAGGATCCAACTTATTTCTGTAGATCGGATAAATAAATACTATACACACAATACTAAAGAAATTCAACAAGAGGATGAAGCACGCAGCTAAAACACCAACACATACACACATTTGCTAGAAACGGAGGAAGGCAGAACGGATTTCCATCCATCGCTGGATACACGCTCTCTTCTCCGGGAAGAGAGCACTTCTATACGTCACGTAGACGTCACGCAAATAGGCCACGCCCACCTTATACACAGCCACACAAGGAAGAAAAGGAGGGGAAGTACACAGCAATGAGAGGGGGAATAGAAGCGGTGACCGGCAGGACACGCAAACAATTACGCATGAAAAAAACCAGAAACAACATAAAGAAAGAAAAAAATTAAACTTACCACTAAAAAATTTAAAAGGTAATGCAACGTCGATTGGAGGCGTTATGCCACTTTCTGAACAGCAGTCTGCCAGATAAAACCTGAGTTATCCAGTAAGGAAGAATTCCATTTATACACCCCAGGAGGTCTACATTTGGCAACTAGGCAAGATGTAATAATATTTCAAGAACACGCACAGTTTAATATTCCAAATAATGGAACAACGTCCTATACATACTACTTCCCATATGAAAAATTTGACGTGATATCAACAAAAACCTTAAAATTAACAAGGAGACGTACGGGAGGCATAGGAATTGAATACTACAAACTACCAGACAACTATAAGACAAAGTTTCCCTCTCCCTTACAATCTCTGCAAGAGACAATTGACAAACTTGATAGTTCACTGAAACATGAAAAAAACGACTTACCTAGCCGATTTGAAGAACTACACCTACATCCAATATTTTCCTGGACAACTACAATTTTAATTATTATTATTTTTACATTATTTTTTGCACTACCATATTATTATATTTTTTTTACAAGCATTTAAAAACTAAACCCAGTGCATGTATATTTTAATATTGCAGATGGTCAACATACCATTAATTTGTCTGGTTATTTCCATAACTATCAATGGCCTCATCATCATTTATATCGTAATGTTCCCTTTAGTTTGGATTTAGTAGAATCAAAGATATACGGGATTGGTTTTTAACCCTCAACCCTTTATTTACATACAAGAACAAAGTTAACAAAATTACCGTCCAGAAGAACACAGTTTACAGTTATCTGGATATAAATGATTAAAGATGTCTTATTAAATAGTGATCAGTTAGAGGTTATGGAAAATAGGATGACACCAGTTGCTTAGCAAGCTGCGTGTCGGGAAGTTGTACCAGTTCCTTGGCGAACTGCGTACTGGAGAATATTAAGATAAGAGTACACACCAGTTCCTTGGCGAACTACGTGTGCGGATGACACCAATTCCTTAGCGAATTACGTGTCAGGTGGTTGTACCAGTTCCTTGGCGAACTACGTACAGATTAAGTTAGGATTTACGTGTGAGAGTGCACACCAGTTCCTTGGCGAACTACCTGTGCGGGATGATACCAGTTCCTTAGCGAACTACGTACTACGATGTTCCAGTTTCTTAGCAAACTGCGAACGGTTCAAGAAGTGGAGCTGACCACCCGGGGGAAATGAGTGATGGCTCTTACTCTGTGCAGGTCCTTTTTAAAGGTGAATGTAGGGGTGGTTCCTCTTGCTTCTCCTACTTGACTCCAGCTCCCTCTGTCTTCCGTTATTTTCCCCATCTGGTGTTAGTTTGAGGAGTTGACCGTCGTCTGCTCCAATGTGTATGTATTATTTGTTTACTTGCATAACCTCAAGTTTGTTCTATAAACATGTCCACGTGTTCGCTATACACGCTGGTCATTACGATATACTCCACCAACTACACAACAGATGCCACAACAACAAGAAAATGGAACATCTACCAGAGGACAACGACTGCAACCCACCCACACCAACAGAGAACAAGAAAGAAGAAACCCCCAGTACTTCCCTCCACATCAACGAAGACACCAGTGATTATCAGTGCAACATAGAACTCCCACATAGTACAACAGTGAAAAGTTCCTACACTATTAGTTTAAAGGAAAAGTGATCGAAAATACGAAAGTAAGAGCGTACCCCTTTGAGGGGGATGATGCAGGAGATGCGGACCCTGCTTAGCACGGTATGTTCTCAGATGCTCTCCCATTAAAAATAAAATTATAGTGTTAATAAGTGCAAAATTATAGTGTTGACAAGTGCAAAATTATAGTACTAACAAGTGCAAACAGATTTATAATTTTGTCAACAGTAAATTCCTAAAAGTAGGGATTTACTCCCTTACAAAGGTAGCCCGTCCCAACTTTTAAAAGGGCCCGTAGCGTAATGGGACAGCAAGTAGGCTAAAGGTGAGTGTGACATAAACATAAGAAAGTGTTTATGTCAACACTAACAGAAGACAACAACAAACCTCTGGCGCTGGAATAAAGAAACAATAGGTCACACCTCCAAAGAAAACAAGACGACCTTATAAAAATGTCTGCTCTACCTATATTATATGACCCACTAAAGGATCATAACGATATTAAATAGGGAATTAAATTGTCTATATTATGCTCTTCATTAATACAAAGAGAAGTCCAAGGAACCACATTTAGTCAATATGTAACAAGAAAACTTATTTAAACTAGGTTGAATGTGTATTTAAAGGTGAAAAGCATGGTTTTACATAATACCGACTATTTTGAAAACAATATATAGCGAGAAGAGTGCTCGCTTGAAGTAGCTTTTAAGTGTTCCCAAACATCGATTATTGTAACAAAATGATATCACCTAGTTTTCTTATTGTCTGATATGTTCGCATTTTAGACTACATTTCCAAAAGGAAAGTATCTTACTAGTATTGTTAGGTACATACCTCATAGGATACAGAGTTCAAAAGGAGTATCCAAAGCTTAGTGACTACAAAGCTTTTAAAAGTGTTGACCACGATCTATAATACACTCCTCTCGTGCTGGCATGTATAACCAGTAGAGTTGTAACAAGAACTAAGCAAACACAGCTATACTAGGTAATGACATCATTTGAATTTAAATAATCTGATTGGTTGATGAAGTCAATAAATTGCCGAGTTGATTCGTTTGTGACTTCGTCTGTTGCAGCTGAATCAGGAAACAATGGCTAGCTGTGAGTGTACTTTTACTGAGGTGGCTGTCGAGTGTGTGCTGTCAAGCCTTGAAGAGTGGACACATTGCTTTAGTATAATTGGTGATGACTGCTTTCACGTCATTACCTTTGACTTTGACCATAAGTGTGTTAACTTAAGCAAGGAAATTAATCTACTTCGTATGGTTGATGTATTAACAACTCCCTTGGTTTGTGATCAGATATCCCAGAAATTTGCTGAATCCCACACTGATTTTATTGATGTACTCCATAATTTTCTTACGACTTACAAGAAGATGGTGACAGATTCCGAATGTAAGGATAGAATCCGTTTAATCTTATAGGTGAGATACATTGCGTCCATGGACTTGTACCAACAAAGATCTTCACTCCTTCTAACTTTAAATATACACAAGGACTGGTGTTTGTATAGGAAATAAAACAACTAATTTGTATAACAATGAACTTTTTTATTTGTGCATAAATAAGATACTTACAGACTCAAACATTTTGCAAGTGATACAAATGTATTGTGACTATAGACTTGATACAAACTATTCCACAGTGGTGCTTTTCCAGACAAAAGAAACAATGCTGAAATATAAAACAACTGGTATAAATTAATGTGTTGAATGACAATTATTTCAAAATATTGATACATAAAGTCAAATCATAGTAAATATTATTTTTGTACAATGAAAAGAATATGATAATAAAAACTTAAGAATTCTGATTTGTATTTTTATTCCAATCTCCTTTAACAAATTTATCTTACAAGACTATTTTACATAAGTATTAAATATAACTTAGAAAAGTATTTGTCTTCAAAATATTCGTAAAGAAAACTCTGTCTTTTGTTTTACAAAACAATTTCCTAACAAAAAAATTAGTTTCTCCTTCGCAAGAAGTATTAATGTCTTCAAAAGTTTTAGTAAGAAAGCTAAAATTTCGTAAGGAAAACGTTTGTACCAAAAAGTGAAACAAAATGTTTTCCCAACAAAAACGTTTTAGTAAGCAAATAAAGAAATTTATAAGAAAGATGTTTGTAAGAATAAAGTTTGCAACAAAAAAAATTGGAACAAATAGTTTTCGTAACAGAAAAAGTTTTAGTAAAAAAGAAACAGTTTTTTAAAAAACTTTGCAAAAAGTTTTAGTAAAAAGAAAAAAGTTCATAAGAAAAAAGTTCGTAAAAAGGTTGGAAAATATTCGGAACAAAAAGCTTTCGTAACAAAAAATGTTTGCACGAAAAAGTTTTAATAAGAAAGAAAAAAGCCAAGTTCGTAAGAAAAAAGTTTGCAACAAAAAAGTTGTAACAAAAAGTTTTAGTAAAAAAGAAAAATTTTGGAAAAGAAAAATATTTGGAACAAAAAGTTTTTGTAACAAAAAATTCACAAAAGTTTTCGTAAGAAAAAAAT
>JAGDQP010009063.1:48002-60643 GCA_022664845.1 Lepisma saccharinum
TCAGAACATGTTTAGGTAGCAAACTGTTTTCTCCGTTTTGGTTTTAATCAATGTCGATTTTTCTTAGTAACACAAAACTGAATGAACATTACAAAATTTGTAATTTTGTTTGAAAGAAGATAATTAAAACTAAGTTGAACTCTTAATATAACAACACATACAAGTAAAACTAACATTTACTCAAAATAATACACAACAGATTCCTCACTTAGGAAAGGCGTAGAGAGTTGAGAATTTACAGTTGTATATAGTAACTTGTCAATTGAGCACCTGAAAAAGCGGACAAGAACTCTAACCATTAGAACGACAGTGGCAAAATGTTTGGGTTCCGTGCTGAACAACACTAAGCGCTAAACCAAACAAACAATTGTTAGGTTGCTAATCTCCTTTGTTTCCTGGTCCTTCCCTACTTTCTTCGATTCGATAACGTCCGGTGTAGTGGCATCGTCTGTGGTCTTTTCTACATGTTTCGAAACATTAAGTCTTTGGAATTCTAACTCCAAATTTTTAACATTCTGTTCTCTATCACTCACATTTAACTTACTAAACTGTCTGTTCAAAACACTATCACACACATTATTGTTCCCTTCTCCCTTAGGTTTATTAGGAAGCTCAGGTTTCTTATTTGACCCACATTTTGTTGACTGGGACGCAGAAGACGGAGGTTGTCGCTGGCCTTTCTTTCCAACTGGTTTCTTCATTTTGACGAACCAACGTTACAGTAATGACGAACCAAACGCTAATTTGTCCTTGCTTGGAGAAGCCTTAAACCCTTATGAGTAATCCAAACTACGCTGTCAACACTTTGATCCACTTCAACGGGTGCTCATCAAAATTATCCCACTTCAAAACACACATTTTTTAAATAAATATATCATTCGTTATATACACAAAAATTGACACAGTTATGTAACTTGTTCCTCACATAGCACATTTGCGCACTTGCACCATAGATTCCTTCAAACAACCGTCTGCTAGTTCAGCTCGATGACGCATTCAAACCTCTCCGCTCCGCTGTATACGTTTCTCAAGTCGCAATTTTCCTCTCGTCTCTCCCTCCGGCAATTTTAATTTTAATTTTTAGTTGGCACCAGTTGGCAATAGAGGGAATAAAACAAAGCATCATGCAGCAGAGAAACCGAACGAGGAGGTGCCTACAAGATTTGTCCAAGATACGAAATCGGACTTTCTTAAGATGATTTTTGCAAGCGCATCACAAGAAACCTATACCAATACAAGACATTCTTTTAACCAACTAATTATGAATTGAAGGTCGAAGTTGTAATTTTTGCAATAATGACAAGATAATCTTCTTACTTCCATTGTCAAATCAAGGAGTTATATATTTACCAATTTGAAAGTATTAATGACTAGATAAGTAATATATATACAGAAGAGAAAGCATTACTGCTCATATTTAGTGGGCATCAAGATGACTCCATTCGCAGGAGATTGGAGTCTCTGAGTTGGGTAATTATTGGTAGCATTTTCTTATTTGAGTTACATCCTAGCAGACTTCGAACGACTGAAATTATCAAGATGGCTGATGTAGTGGACTCTAAAGTATTAGTATTTGTTGGAGACGAAAAATATCTTACCAGTACTACATCATGTGAGCTACCTTTAAATAACACAGAGGAGTTTGATGTTATAGTCTTGGATGGAGACAACAACATCAGCAGTGATAATTTATGTGAGATAGCTTTGGGTATTGTAGAAGAGGACATAGAGATGGTCGATGAACTTGTCAATGAAGGTATATGTGATTGTATATGAACAGTACCTCAGTCGGATGTATTTGGGAAGCGTTGAAACATTACGAAATTAGAGACTAATAAACTATGTCAGGATTGTTTTTTACATTGGTTAAATACATACAGGCATATGTGCAATCGTGGGAACAAGTATTTGGATGTGGAAACGACACGTATTTTATGTAAGCCAGGCATTTCAAGAGAACTCTATAGAATATACAGAGAAACTCATTTAAAAAACAATCTCAACTATCAATGGTTTGTCATCAATATGGAAAAAAACGCAGAAATTATAATTCCCTTAGCAAGAAGTGAGTTCCTGAACAAAGACAATTCAATTGCCCTACATCATTCGCGCTTGGCTCTAAGATGTGTTAATATCCTGAATATAGGAACAAGTTTTCTCCAAAACTTTAATCGGTTATTGAACAGATATACGACAAAATCTTTACGTGTACCTGTAAGGAATAGACTTACTAATGCTAATTAGTGGGTCACAAATATGAAACTGGACAAACTGAATTCAAACCAAATGCTAGATGGCAGTTATTTAATTTCTTGTTGTAAGTGAAATATGTCTTAAAGAATTTTCCAAGTTAAAGTCTATTTCCATTAATATTATGTAAAAATTACAAGAAAGTGTACAATTGAACTATAGAAGTGGTAGCTGTTTTCAGAACAATATTTCATTGCATTCAGACATCATCCTAAAATGACATGAAGTGAGATATTGTCTTAGTGAAGTGTAAAAGTGTTGTATAGTTTCTTTTGGTTAAAATAAATATTAGGAAAAGCATTCAAGGTATTTTTTACACTAAAGATGTGATTAATTTCTTGTTATATAAATAATTTTACTATGTGACAATTTTACTCATCCACTGGTCGAAATATTTTTTTGCCAACAAACAATTTCCTACGAAAGCAACCTGAAACTGTCCAAATGATTCCATTTACATCAGGACGAGATTTTTAAAAATAATATTTTGCTTTACTTTTGGAAAATAAAGAATGAAAAATATAATCAAGTTCGCGTTTTCTTGAATGAAACCTAAGAAACTATTCATAGGAATAATGTATTAAAGGCTGTTACTTATAATTTCGAACAGAAAACATACATTTAGGTCAAGTATTAGTCTTCTTAAACTAAGTATTGTAATATGACTTGAGATTGCACTAATGTCTAGGAGGTGATTTTTGTATTACTATTTTTACAAAGTAAGGTTCGAAGTTTACGAGAAAGAGACAATACCAGATTTCATCGATAAGCTTTTGATTACGAACTTGTGTCTTTTGGAACTTCAACAAGAGTTTAAGACACGAGGACAGATATTTTGAGTTGTCATGACAATACATGCTAATCTGTCATACAAGTTTTCGCTGCATGATCTTAGCTATCATCCAGCTACGGATACAAATCTATCTAACAAATATTACGGGTATTTCTGATTTCATGGTTACCGGTCACTCAGAAGCTTCTTGCCCGATATCGTATAGAAACCACCCCTCGTGATCTTCAAACATTAACTAAATAAAAGACCGACAAAACAAACCTATTTCTTTCATATACTAAATCTTCTCTTAAGAAAATATGTTTACAGGAAGCTCCCCATACAAGTTTAAAGCAAGCCTGGCTGTATCAAACGGTTTCAACCTTTTTCCCGTTTATATTTTAATCTTTTGTCAAAGCAGCCTTTTTCACTTAGCCTTAGATTTTTATCATTGGCAGTAAATATATTTGAGGCGTTTACGTTGCAGCTTAGAACCCATTTTCCCTGAAATTGAACATTCCGAATACTTTATGATGAGAGAACTTGTGGTGGATATAGTTATAAGATACAAAGATGTGAAAATGACATTCACAAAATGAAAAGATCACCAAAAATCTAAACAATGTAATGTCTCATAAAAATTTTTCTTAAAAAGGCGTCTGTCTTCTTTTGCCTTCAGTTTTTGTAGTCCTCTCACCAAATATTTTAGGGAAAACTTTTATGAGCTTACTCTGAAGAAGTCCCTTTTAGGTTTCCTTTTGAATGGTGTAATGTATTCCTGTGTCTATTATGATCTTTTGCTTCATTAACACGAATTACGATGGAAAACATAAATTCACTTGTCAGCGGGCATTCATTGACTCCTTGGCCAATATCGTATAGAAATCACATCCCTGAAAATTCAGCATTTACTCAAGTGAAAATAAGATGTATTGATTTTATTTAGTAAACCTAATTTTCTGAATGACAACTTATAAAAATTTTTGCTAGCGCCTTTGCATCTTCCAGCTGCAAGCAAACCGACATGGTCTCGTATTGATCTTTGGTTTTTGAACAAACAACAGTTAAGACGGGAAACGTACTTTAGTCCTTACTGGACATTGAATGCTGTGTTTTCTGGTAGCATATACAAGTTATGCCCACACTCTGTAAAATCCAACACTGCTTCTGGAAATACTCTTACTAGGACAATGTAATGTCACAAGTTGAGTTTTGAAAACGTCATTCTAATTCGGAATTTGGATTTGAAGAAAACTCTAACAAAAGTTTAAACTTTATGAAACTTTTTTTTCGTTTATTGCAGGAAACAGTCTGATTGCTTAATACCAACTCCTTCTGCACTTCTTTGTGTGAATTTTAGGTTTTCTCCACGGAGCAACATTTAAGGGAGGATGCATTTTAAGTTGTCATCAGCAACTCCAAAGAACATTATTCGATAGCTTCCCGTAAACTTCGAATACAGTTCCTACCAAATAATCTTGGTAATCTGTAAAATGCAAAATTGAAATTTGATATGTAACTACTTGATTTCAAATAAGAGGAATGCAGAAAAAGTCGAACTTGTATTTTAGAATTTTTTATCAAGTAGAAATAATTTTGATTATAACAAAGCAAACCAATTGAATTACAAGAAATTTTGTATTGTAACAAAAGAATGTTGATATGTTCAAAATAAATAAACTTTTATTACCACAAAAAAAATTATCACGTGAAATTAAGAAGGAAACAAAAGTTGTGAGAAAATTACAAACATAAACAATCTTATATTCTGACAAAATATTTTTTACATATTCGAAATAAAAAAAGTTTGAAGTATGATCAAAATATTTTTGTGTAAGAATTTTCTTCCATTGTAACAAAAAATTCTGTCATGCAGACAAGCACACTGTCAAATGTAATTTGAAAAGAGAAACTTCTTAAACATCAGGGATTTGTATTTTAATATGATACTCTGTTCATTGTAGGTTAATTTGACTATCTCTCTCTCTCTTATAAAACTTTTAAATAGTTTCACGTATATATGGGGGAATGAATATCTGAGTCTTCTCGGCAACGCCTCGACTCATCTCCCGTCGGTAATCCAAGTCCCAGCTCCCGCGAAGTCAGTGAGAATGTTTCAGTGTTATGTGACTAACTTCTCATCTTGAACGACATAACAGCTGCAAATCTGCAACACTGTCAAGGCAACACTGTACATCACTAGTAGTATAGCAGTAAAATACTAGAATTTTACTCCACATGAGTCTTTTTCTTTCCATGTTTAATGATACAGTGTTTCCAGCTTTGATCAACTGGTAACAAATTAATTTAACTAATTTTAATTTTAAGTTAGCAACCAGCAAAATCCTGAGGAATGCACTCTTATACTACCAGTGGTGTAGTGTTTCCTTGACAGTTTTCTGAAAATTATGCAGTACAACTTTCTTGTAACAACAAAAAGGTATAATTTTTCTGAAACAAACGAAATAGGACAGATATTTTCCGAAATGGAAAAACTAACTGTTACGAAAATTTTGTCGCTGGAAAATTTTTGTGAACTTTTTTGTTAGATTTTTTACGAAAATTTTTCCAATTTTTTTTCTTACGAAAATTTTTCATTCTTACTAAAACTTTTTGCTAAATTTTCTTTGTTGTAAACTTTTTTTCTTACGAAATTTTTTCTTATGAATTTCCTTCTTTCTTACTAAAATCTTTGTTGCAAACATTTTTTGTTACGAAAACTTTTTGTTCCAAATTTTTTGTTGCAAACTTTTATCTTACGAACTTTTTACTTATGAATTTTTTCTTTCTTACTAAAACTTTTGTTGCAGAACTTTTTTCTTTTTTTTGTTGCGAAAAGTTTTTGTTCCAAATGTTTTGTTGGAAACTTTTTTCTTACAAACTTTTTCTTTATATTTTTTTCTTTCCTACTAAAACTTTTTTTAGGAAAACATTTTGTTCCTATTTTTTTCGTTGGAAACTTTTTTTCTTACGAAATTTTCTCTATCTTACTAAAACGCTTTTAAGACATAAATACTTTTTGTGGAAGAAAAACTAAATATTTTTTGTTACGAATTTTTTTTGTAAAACAAAAGACAAAGTTTTCTGTACGAATATTTTGAAAAGACAAATACTTTTGTAAGTTTTATTTAATACTTATGTAAAATATTGTCTTGTAAGATAAATTTCTTAAAGGAGATTGGAATTGTAGTGTCTGGGTGGACACTCTATTACTAGTTTTAAAGCTTGGAATAATACTTTCGCTTGTTGCTCTCACTTCTTAATTCAGAAAGTACTTCTTCTAACCACTCCCCACTCACCACTCATTTCCCGCTATCGCATTTATAGGAGACTTGCTTATAATATTCAAATGACATAATCAGGACTTGGGTTAAAGTAATACTAATAATTTTATTTACAAATTGGCACAAACTTAATAGCTCTCAGCGGCCTACCATGTACACCCACGGATCTCAGCAAGCTTTTCTCTTTTCGCTGCTACAGATAACAAAATTCAATCCTTTCCTCTCCTCTTCTTTCTTCTCGGTGGAGACTAACAGAACCCCTGCTGCTAACATACTTGGTTCTCGTTTATAGGTAACTAACGGAACCTTTCAAGCAACACGTTCGTTCAGCTGCATGTTTACGTTTGATAATAGTACTCTGGGAATAAAGGTTTTCACTCCAATATTTTTCTTTGGCGAGCAAATTAATTAATAACAGGATCTGTTTATTGAAGACGCTAAGTCGGAGATAGCACGTGAAACCTTTTCCTGCACACTGTTATAAACTTCCTTTGGCTATTATATGCTTTTGGAATAATCACTTGGAATAATCACAATTCCATTTACGTCATCTGACCCCGTTTATAGAAACAAACAGCTTTATTTAGCTTTTCCCTTACAGGACGGGTGTAAGCGGGACTAAAACCTGACCCTCTCATTTGCTTAAATTTTTGCTTTAACTGCTACTCCCTGATCCACGCTTTTAATTAGCTCACTCCCATTAATAAATATTGTGAATGCAAGTACTTTGCATAGTGAGCTCTTGCAACATTTCTTCCGTGCAACTCGTCAGATCTCTCCGAGGCTATCTATGACCAGGGTCTGTTTATATCTCAGTAACTTGATTACTGGTTTATTTTGAGGCGAACAAAGTTCACCACCAGCGCACCTGCTACGAGAACATAATAGCAAACAGATACCTATCACAGAAACAAACTTTTGGGGATTACTGAAATCATGGCTCTAATTCTTGAGATAAATCCGACATTCTGATAAGTTCTTGCTCAATATTAAGATTCAAAGCCCTTCTACTTAATTTCACTTCTTTTCTCTTAGACATTGGAATAGCTACAGATTTACTTACTTCGCCGGCTACGGCAACTGGTTGCTACCATCTTAACTGATTCTGAAGTTCCGTTACTCGAAGCCTCCATGCCGGCCCACAATTATTTTCACGACCTAGTCCCTTTGTCAGGCAGGACTTCTGAACCATCCGAGGCTACTTAAAAACAACTTTTCACCATCCAACGGGGACCTGTTTCTTCGTCCGACCGTAATATAAGAAATCTGGTATATAAGAGAGCGAAAGAAGCGGCGCATGCTATTATATACCTCCTTATTCGCGCCCTGAACATTCCCGCACTCACATCATTGGTCAGAATTTAAACATAGCTTTCAAGAACCGATTTTTTACGAAGATTTAAAACACGAAATTACTTCTGCTGAGACCCTAGCAAAGCTACACACAAATATATGAAATTATATCCGCCATTTTCCCTCCAAAATATTTACAGATAAACATTGAAATCAATTACACTTAGAATTAAATCTATTCTGCAACAATATAATAACATTATTATTTAACTCAAATTCAGTACTTAAAGGAATGGTAATATTAGTATTTATGCATATCAAGAATGCAAATAAGTATATATATTTAATTATTTCTCGTAATATTTCTGAGCGTAAAAAGTCCTCTGTCTCAGAATAAAAATACAAATCAGAATTCTTCTTAAGTTTTCATTATAATATTCTTTTCATTTTACATGAAAAATATTTACTATGATTTGACTTTATGTATCAGTTGTCTTTCAACACATCAATTTGTACCAGTTGTTTTTTATTTCAGCATTGTTTCACTTGTCTGGAAAAGCACCACTGTGGAATAGTTTGTACCAAGTCTATAGTCACAATACGTTTGTATCACTTGCAAAATATGTGAGTCTGTTTGTTTCTTACTTATGCACAAATAAAAAAGTTCCTTGTTAGTACAAATTAGTTGATTTATTTTCTATACAAACACCAGCCCTTGTGTATATTTAAAGTTAGAAGGAGTGAAGATCTTTGTTGGTACAAGTCCATGGATGAATGTATATTTCACCCATAAGATTAAACGGATTCTGTCCTTACGTTCGAAATTTGTCACCATCTTCTTGTAAGTCGTAAAAAAATTATGGAGTACATCAATAAAATCAACGTGGGATTCAGCAAATCTCTGGGATATCTGATCACAAACCAAGGGAGTTGTTAATACATCAACCATACGAAGTAGATTAATTTCCTTGCTTAAGCTAACACACTTATGGTCAAAGTCAATGTCGTGAAGGCGGTCATCACCAATTATACTAAAGCAATGTGTCCACTCTTCAAGGCTTGACAGCACACACTCGACAGCCACCTCAGTAAAAGTACACTCACAGCTAGCCATTGTTTCCTGATTCAGCTGCAACAGACTAAGTCACAAACGAATCATCTCGGCAATTTATTGACATCATCAACCAATCAGATTATTTAAATTCAAATGATGTCATTACCTAGTATGGCTGTGTTTGCTTAGTTCTTGTTACAACTCTACTGGTTATACATGCCAGCACGAGAGGAGTGTATTATAGATCGTGGTCAACACTTTTAAAAGCTTTGTAGTCACTAAGCTTTGGATACTCATTTGAACTCTGTATCCTATGAGGTATGCAACCTAACAATACTAGTAAGATACTTTGCTTTTGGAAATGTAGTCTAAAATGCGAACATATCAGACAATAAGAAATCTAGGTGATATCATTTTGTTACAATAATCGATGGTTGGCAACACTTAAAAGTTTAGTATAAGATGGCAACTCTTCTTCTCGTTGTTGAATTACTATACATATAGTAAAGATTAACTTATTACATTATTTTAAGATGGAAACACTGTTAAGTATGAGATGTCAACACTGCTTGTTTAGCAATGTCAGCTGACCGTGATATTGTTTCACAGACTCTTTTCCCCAACCTGTCTCCTACTCTTCCGGTTTCAAGTAAACATATGGTTGCAAGCTGTGAGAGCAAAGCATGGAATTCCGGTGTGCAGTTCTTGTTCCTCAGTGTATGTGTTTGTGTATGTTTCTGAGGGGGTTTGCAAAAGGTGGCATATGCGGTAAATATTCTTGCATCAGGCGACAACAATCACCAGTCAATTTCCCGTAAACGTAGGAAATATTCTTACATTATGCTACCTAAGATTCTACCTGGGAAATATATAAAAGTAAATAACTATAATTTCTTATTGCCAAGTCCCTTTGTCTTTATCTGCCTTACAAAACACAATATACGAAGAATATACCTAGTTTAATTCATTAATATGTTCAATACAAGTCTTTCAGTTCACCTAAATGGGCTCAGGGAAGGTAGATTTATTAATCCTTGTAGTATAATCGAAATCTACATTGTAATTCTGAGATGTCAGTCATTTGATTTGACAGAACAAGTAGTAGAATAGACCTCATTTTCTTCTTATTTTACGAGTAAATGTAGTTTGAAACAGTCGTTTTTGGCTACAATCAGTTCTTTGTAGCTTCCATTTGATTCAAACTACTTCAAATGCTCTTTATCTTCTTATGTCTTTTTGACCATAACATCCATGCAAAATCGTTATATAGTCATAAAAATACAACTGAAAGAGTAGATAGTATCTAAAATCATGTTCAAGCTACTTCAAACGAGCAAATTTCTCGCTATAGATTGTTTTCAAAATAGTCGGTATTATAAAAATCTCTGCTTGTCACCTTCAAATACACAATCAACTTAGTTTAAATGACAGTTTTCTTGTTACATATTGACTAAATGTGGTTCTTAGGACTTCTCTTTGTATTAATAAACCGCATAATATAGACAATTTAATTCCCTATGTAATATGGAAAGTGTACAAGTAAAATAATGTTTACACTACATTCTGAACAGTTCCTCATATGAGAAAATCTAAGCAAACAGTTCCTTCGTACCATATTTTTCGTGAAGATATAGTTTGTTTCTCTAATATTTGTGTTGAAATATCTATTTCAATGTTCTATATTAACAAACTTGTATTGCACATGTTCAAATTCAAGCAATCACCCATCTTAGTGCCGCCATTTTCATATTCAAGAACTTGTTTTGTAGCAACTAATCTCCAATATGGCGATATTCTTGTATTTTCGGGTTTCAAAAGTATCTTAAAGACTAGGTTTCTGCTTAAAATCATGTTCGAATATCTCATTCATAGTGCGTACCGGTAAATAATTAGACTTAATTCCCCGAGTTTCACATCAATTAGTCCTTTTCGTGTTTTATTAAAGATCTTTCTACTTCATATGTCACTTTTCTCGCTATATATTGACTCTATATGACTGCAAGAACTCCCTTTCTGATAACAAACACCGAAATAGTTGCAATTTCATCTGAAAAGTCTGCTTTAGACACATCATAATCGCGTTTGTCAATTTTTATCCTAGGTTGTCATCAAATAATTCTTTCCAAGGGTAAATCGATATAAAATGCAATGCAAAGATTCTTTTCTAGTTCAATTATCTGCTAAATACGTTCTCCAAAGTGATACTTTTATGTTTAATTCATTTTTTTCCTATTTCAAAAGAGGTCTTTTCTCCTAAAAACGCCAATGAATACTTCTTATACACATGTGAAGCAGCAAATAGCCTTCAAAACAGTTGCTAATCGGGTAAGTTCTCGTTAAGCATGCAGGTCGGAAGGCGTATTTATACACGTTTTCCATTGCATAAAGCAACAAACACCCTGTATTAAGCTAAATTCAGATTTCAAATGTGGTAAAATTGCGTCTCGTATGCTATTCAAAGAAATTATCACCCTATATTAAGGTAAATTCTCTTAAAAGCAGCGTCGGAAATTCTCTTACATAGTTTTTTCATGCCTCTGAGGCAATATATACCTAATATTTCAAGTCAAAATAGGTTTGTACATATTTCAAAATTAAAATATTAGTATAGATTCTCCTTGTTACGGCTTAATCACATTATACAGCTCTTCGCGCAAAATCAGTATACTTCTACTGTTCAAATTATTCCAAAATTGGTATTATTGCCGTAATTTCTCCTTGTTACGGTTCGGTTTGTATTCTTCTACATGTAAATTATGCATATTTCATCGTCTGTTGACTTAAAATCTCATTCGTCTATACAAATTGAAGTATGAAAACAAGCAAAAACGCTTCTTATGCAGAATAATAACACCTCTGGAGTAGAAATTATTCATAAAAGATGCTACTATTGTAGCAAATTCTCCTTATATAGATGTCAAAACATAGCCCAGCAATTCCATTACATAATGCGCAAGCGTCTATAATAGTAAAGTATACAAACAAGGTAGTTTCGTTATTATACATACAATATTAGTCTGGTTATACATACAATATTAGTTATAACCCCGTATATATCTATATTCATATTTACAAATAGACATATCCATATTATGTATACATATTTCTTTACATAAAGCTATCGTTGGATAGATTATTTTTGAATATTTATCCTAACTATGAAATATACTTCTTTTATTTCGTATCAAACCTCACCGTTTTCTTGTGTTTAAATATTCAAGAAAGAGTTCGTATAAAAAAGCATGCATTTTTCTTGCATTGACGGAGAAGGTTTCCACTTCTCCAAATCTTCTCAAGCACTGCAAAAATTAAAACAATATTTGGCGCATGCCACAAGAGATTGTGTGATTTGTTACTCACCAACAATTAACATGTGTGCCCAGGGACACTTCTTTTCTCCCCCCATATTCATCGCGACCAGGTTTCCGGTTCACACGCTCACGAGATTCCCATGTCTCTGTTAGGTCAATGGTTAAATCAAAAGGGTAATAGTTGAACTCCATAATGTCCAAAGATGTCAGTTTCGTCAAAATAATGGCCTACATACGTCAATATTGCAGCAGGTGTTTGAATTTCGATGGGGGTGGCTCGGACTGGAGTAAGTACCTCTACTAGTTGATGATTAATTACACCATTCATTCATTAGAGGAGGGAGGAAACAGTTGTGTTGTTTCTTCTTAAAATTTTCCAAAGGAAGAAGGAGAGAGTAAGGAACGAAGTTTTCTCTGCATGTCTCCCTTGTTTTACCTTCATTTAGCTTGTGTTCAGACGAATCATTTGAAGAAGCATGATCCAAGCACCGGCTAGCGTTTTTTTGGTTCAAGGCGATACTTCAGGAGACAACCAGGGTTCGAGTCTTGTTAAGTCACCCCGATCAATGATTTAGACATATCAAGCATATGTCATCTTGATTTGTTATTGAATTGATCGTATGGCAAGATTATTGTGGCGTGATATTTGGAATGAGTCTAACCTATTCAAATCCCGA
>JAGDQP010009064.1:1046-36020 GCA_022664845.1 Lepisma saccharinum
GGGGGGGGGGGGGGCAGAACTAGAATCAGAATTCGGAGTAGGATGTAATGGGTTACCGCTGATGCAGAAAGCATCATTTAAATATATTCGATGCTGACACCACTGTGTTGCATACTTTCTACTACGAACATTTATTCTTGTTGAAGTACTTTGGTTCAACAATATACAGAAGAAAGCTTTCTGCTCATGTTTTGAAGAGCATCAAAGCTTGATGAGTTTTTCTATGCTGACTTTCAATTTGTTTTTCAGTTTCGACAGTGTATTTTATCTTATCATGAGTGCCCGAAATTGTGGTTAGCTATTTTCTGTAGGGTGACTGTTGCTGGTAAAAAAAATTAGAACGCGTTTTTTTCTGGCCAATCTCTGGCTGTGTGATTGTTCCAGGATTTGAATCAATCTTGTATGAACAGTACTCTTTTCGATATCCAATTGGAAACATTTTCCACGTGGCTTTGGTTTTCGTTGGGTTTAAGTGTTCTACTGTATACTAAGTTGACCCTATTGTTGCAGTTTTCTCTATTAAACGCTCAGTGTCCTCTTTTGAACTGCTAAGCGATCTAATGAGGGGTAAAGGATTTTCATAGTTTTTATACGCTTGGCGTTTTCAATTCTGAGCTGTTGCTCTTCAATATTTTTAGTACCTTAGCCTCTCTTGTTTTCGTGCTTTCACCTCAAGTTACAGCTGTGTACGCAGCATTTTTAATCTCTTGTATGAGGCTCCGCCACTCCTATATTTTACAAATCGAACTTGGCAGACTTACTAAAGTTCTACTGCGTTTTTTCATTCTGAGTCTGTAAACTTGATAGTGGGGTCAATAAAGCCATTTTCATATCGTGTTAAGCATTGTCCCCTCGTAAGCTTTGAAAATAAGATTTATCTAGCGCATATGCATTTGCGAGATGTTCGGTGATGGTGGTCATCTTAACCGCCGTAGACTTCGCTGTCTTCTCGCTGCTATTCTTCTTTTGCATTTATCTTACTTATCTTCCTCTTTACCGTGATCAACCGACCGCAACGCCCTAATTGAGTTTTCGCGAAAGCAAAACAAATATTTAAGGAACTGTTTTAACCGAAATCTCAATATGTCTAAAAATATATTTTTCTTAATAAAATTATCTTTGGAAAAATACAAAATAAGTAGAAATCAGTCGTATGAAATAATATTTGTTTACACAACAGACATTGATAAGGTAATGCTTTTTGAAATGCGTGGTTGTTTTTGAATATGACTCTTTTACGTTACAAAAGAAATTTAGAATGACTCCTTTCAGAATCTGATAAGCATAGCTACTGAAAAGGGTGGTTTCCAGGTAATTAAATACATTTATAACTTGGTTGAAATTTCTCAGATAAAATGAATTATTGCAGCAAAGTAAATTCTTATGGAAAAATGTAATATTCTACTATAACCATAATGGATCTGAGATCAGAAATTCTCACCATAAATACGTATATTTACTCATTTGAAAAAAAAAACACTGAACTGCTGAACAAGACTATATTATTTGTTAAAAAAAATTAAATTAAAATAAACATGTATTTTTTTTACGAATAATATAGTCTTGTTCAGCAGTTCAGTGTTTTTGATCTTAATTGCAAGACGTGCAACTATGTTTTGTTGTCAGTTACTCATTTGAAAGTGAGAAAATAGCATACAATTAAACTACTAATGCTACAGCTACAATGACTAGCCCAAAAGTATCGCTAACTCCCATCATAATCACCATCCAGTACATAAATCACTTTTCCTCACTTTTAAGATAACTGCTTTCTTAAACTGGTACAACTTTATGGAAAATATAGCACAAAACTTTAATCGTATCGCTGAAATTGATAAAAACGACACTTCCTCAGTGCGTTATGTTCCGATCATTGGTTAGTAAAAGAATTATGTTATCTACTTTTAACTCACAAATAAATGATCCATTTTAGATAATATAGCTAACTGAAAGCTCACTTAACATTCTTCTAATTATAGAAGATAATGAAGCATTAACTTCAAACAAAATATATCGAACTTTTAGTGCTGGAGTATATTCTAATACATATTTCACGTGCCTCAACCACAATCAAACTGATTTCAAAATTGGCGTCGATAGATGAACATTGGCACCACCCCGTTAATATTCACTAGCCAGGGGGCAGTACATCGTCAATGACGTTTATTTCCTAAACCCATATCTTCTTTTATAGCTTGTAAGCTTTCGGCCATTTTGCATACAGAAATAATTATACAATTCACATTTCACATATCAGTGGCACTAAAGCATAAGATTTTCCGTGAGCACTGAACTATAAGAAGCAAATATATCTATCACTTTTTCGTAATCAATGGAGATGTCCCATTCACTAGCAATTGTAATCAAACCCTCTAGTCGAACACCACCCATTGTAGATCTCAAATCAGTTTTGACTCGTTTTAATTTAGAAAATGACCTCTCAGTGTTACGGGCAACGTGATAGCAATCTTCAGAAGAGAATGAAGGTTTGAGAAAACAGTTTTCAGTTTAGACTTACAAAAATTTTGAAAATTTTGGGAAGACTGCCAACATTGGAAGGTTTAGATATTCCCAGTTCCTCCGACACACCATCATCAGAAGAATTAGGCTCTTTCTCGCTATTTATGTCCGAATCTACAATCCATTTATTTTCGCTGTGAAGATGGCTAGGTAGGTCAACCGTTTTCCCAAGCTATTCGAAACAAGAAGAAAAAGCAATGTATTCCTTTCTAGCTTCGTCAACGTTCACGTATTTCCCATCAATGCATCTTCAGGCAAACCTTTCGGATTCTTGCGGACCTCGGAGAGACGTTTCTGTGAGAGCAAAGACAGAAGCATTAAAGTAGTAACATTATCTTCTCCTACAACGCGCTTCTTCGTTTGTGTAATGGCCATATCAATGCTGACCTAGAATGTTTCCGCCTTGAATGAATCTTTGGGGTCCATAATTTGCTCGTCATCAGATATTTAGCTGGGCATCTTATGTTTTCTCAAGCGAGTGTTGCACAGACGCTGAAATTCAATTTCAGTGCCCTTCATTAAATTCTCCGCGTCTGAGACGATACTACTAGAGTTATTTCGGAGATCTTTGATATTTGTCAGGTTTATTTGAAGCATAGACATTGCAGATATCAAATCTAAGTCCGGACTTTGTAACATCTTTGTGAAAGGGTCAATGATTTTAAAAATCCTAACAATATGCAACAATTTAAGTAAAATATGCAATAAACCCTCTTGCCTGGACGCCAGCTTTGTTGCCCTCTCCTACAGTATATTTAACTGTTAGCGGCCGGCGATTTTTTCTCTGTTTCTTTCCCTTCAAGGAACTGGGATAGTTGTGATAAAATATCTTGATCACTATGCATTATATCTTGAAAAGTTTATATTGGTATGTACCATAGCAATTTACAACATAGAAAAACCGCTGCGATTCCGTAGTTTTTTTTTGTTTTTTTTTAACAATTAGCCACAGTGATGCCGTGGCTATTACCCACTGAAAGGGTTACGCCCTTTTATTGGGATGAGATTTAATGAGAATGTATTGGTAATATATAGGAGATGGTCAAAGAGGTTTTTGGTATACTATTTCTATTTATTTCATTAAACATTTGGACATTACGATTTTGCATTGTAATCATACGTGTATATAGATAGGATTTATATAAGAGCAAATAAATATATCAATCAGATTAATGATGAGAATGCAGTGCTATCACGTGACAACTACAGCATTGAAAGTGTTAATTTGCACGAATTTATATTAACTTCTGTCCCCGGGGCTCTTCGGACACTGATGAGATACGTAATGAGCCCTATTTGTTTCTAATGGTTTACTGTGCATTAGATGGTAAGATGAAATCAGGCGGGTCTGGGGCTGTGAAAGATGTTATTTGCGGTAAGTCAATGTGATCGTCGGGAAGCGTGGTGATATAGATACTGGAAAGAAGTGAAAGTGGGTTGTTCATTAGAAGTGGGCGTTCCTGCGTGTAGGTGGCATTATGTTGAATGGTGTCTAAAAGCAGTGGGTGATTATTTTCATATCGACCAGTGATGTATTTTAGGCGAAGTGTTTCTAAATGGAACAGGATGTGTGGGATTGTTACTCGAGCATATAGATCCTCAGTAGGGCTTGGTAGTTTTATACGATGTGCTATACGGAAGGCGTGGCGTTCTAGGATTTTGAGTTTATTGTAGAACGACTGAGGAGCAGATACCCAAGCAGTATGTCCAAATGTGAGTACAGGTCTGAGGAATGCTTTGTATGTGTTGATAATTGTTGATGGTGCCATTCCCCAAGTGGTTCCTGTGAGTCTTTTTAGTAAATTTAAACGGTTGTTTGCTTTGAGGGTGAGTTGTTTTAAGTATGGGTTCCATGTCAAGTGATGATCGAAGGTTATGCCTAAATATTTGACAGTACGGCTTGGGCGTATGCGTGTTTGTTGTACCTGGAGTTCAAGTTTTGAAGGATTGCGTTGCACACGTGATCGCTGTTTAGGTGGCAAGAACAGAATAGCTTGGCGAACACTCGAATATCGACTTTGTATTACTATCGACTAACCATGAAATACTAAAATTTATAGTAGCTTTAGGGTGTAATGCGTATTTGAATCAACAAACAAACAAGCAGCTAGTTGTAAATCATCAATTCTTATGAACACAATAAATTTCAAACTCTTCAAAATTAAACCCAACTCTTCAAGTTTACTTACCCAAAAATTACGACGGTTTTGCTGCCATCTATCGTGAATCAAGATCAAATCTTGGCTATTGTCAAGTAGCACACAGTTACTCTTGTGTTTGAGTAACCCATTACAAATCAAACGAGCAAACAAAACGATTTCACTGAAGAAAACATACTTGTTTAAATGATTAACTTATACATTATACTACTTGTTCTATCTTTCTGCTATGTAGGCTACTCAATTAGAATATCGAAACATGGCAATTAAAACAGATATTACAATATAGTATTTCCAGTGTGTAAATTAACGGGAGGATGAGAAAGAAATCATCCCTGTGAAACTCTGTATGTGAAACTTCAATAAGAAAAGGCATTTTTTTTTCCTAGATGTTTCACACTCAAAATTTTACGATAAGATTTTCTGTAGATACAATATGACATCTGTTCAATCAGTGGCGTAAGAGATGATTAGAATAAATAATTTCAAGCTCAGTAAAGTACGGATATAAAGTGTTAAAAATAATTCACTCTCAAAGTTTTTCTTTGTAGATCACATACATATACAATTGGATTGAAATCCGTCCAGTGATTTAAGAGTTGAAAGACGCAACAGACACAACCTCCATATAAAACGTTCTTTCAAACGTATCGATTCGATTCAGTAAAGACGTATAAGAATAATAATAACCGCTACTTCTCAGATTTTGGTTAAGTTGCTGTACTAGTTTCTCTGAGATCTCAGAGTTACTAGTGTGAATAAAAATTTACTAGGCAATAACTTATTTATTTATTTATCGAACACAACAGGTCATGCACCTAGTTCAGGTGTTCATTGTACATATGATACATTCTACAAGATACTGTATACATTCATATTTGATGCTTTGTGGTGACATTCTGTAAAAACAATTCATTACTTTAGATAACAATGAAATTTACTCGTATTTACATTAAATATGTCTAACTCTGGACATACTTGAAGAATACAATTATATAATGAGCACATTCTCCTAATAGGCGATATATCTAATGCATTGGTCCTTTGGGGTGGGAGGTCGAAGACTGCATTACGAGGTCGAGTAACTCTTTGCGGAACGTGCAACCTTATTTCGGATAATAATTTTTCTAAATGAATTTTACTATGTACTAGTTTGTGTAGAAAAGATAGTAGAAAATTAACTCTTCTATTTTCCAGAGACCGGAATGAGTTCTTGTTTACTAGGTCCAAGTAGTTTTCGAATTTAGGATATATTCCTATTTCTTTGTATGTTAAAAAGCGAACAAATTTAGACTGTATAATTTCGATTTCCAGTGTGTTCTTCTTTGTATTAGGATGCCATACTACTGCAGCATATTCTAACTTCGATCATATCTTATAATGTCTTCAAAACTGATGGTAGAAACAGAAAAAATCGCAGTCCAGATAACATCAGAAAGATTAAAATAATTAAAGAAAACAGAATTAACGGTCTTTTAGGAAGAATTTATGGTCTTTCAAATCGTTAAATAACGCAAATTTCGCCACATGTTAACAATAAAAATGTTTAAGCATATACCAAAAATTTCACGCTAATTTAAACTTTTTTTAAAAAGAAATATAACAAATGCAAGCCTAAGACCACTTTCACGAAAATGTTATTTTCGTCGCGCGATTTAAAATGACCAAAAGAGCCATTCCGTAAGTGATCCTAAACGAATGAATCATTTTATGCATTATCGCCAAACTTTCGGCCAGTGACATTCTGAAAGCCATGTCGTCGTGTCCTACATAATGTCATCGCCAAAAGAAGTTGGTCAACATTATATTTCAAAACGTAAGACTTTTCTGCCTTCCACTTTGTTGAGCTTTTGTGCAGATTCGTGGAGATTTCTGTGGAACAGAAATATTTTTCTGTCTCTCATTTTGCCGAAAAGATCAAATATTTTGATACTGGAAGCTTTATTGATGAGATTAGGAAAAAAGAAAATAATTTGGGATTCATTATCAGAAGGGTACAAAAACAAAATAGACAATGGATTGAAATGTGTAATGCAAAAGGAATCGCTAAAGCAGGCATTAATTAGTAAGGCACTTAAATATATAAGATGTTTTTCGTATCTACCCACAATTATTTAAACGAGGGACGGCGAAATTCGATTTTTTCTCTTTTCTTTATATTTCAGTTTCAGATGTGAATATTTCCTGATTTTAAAAACTGGAATAGTTTGAAAAGATTAGGAACACATTGTAAAAATTTGTAGATTCCAGATTTTTAAAAGATTCTGGCTACTGATAAAAGAAGAAAAAGATTCCTCGTCATTGTCTGCAAAATGAGGAAGAAGATCATTTCAACCTTACATGAACAAAAGCCACCTTTCAGCTTGCACAAAGAGCAGTTGGCAGAATTGATATCTACAAAACTGACGGGAGAAAAATCACACGTTTGCAAAAGTTACAACTTGACCCATTTGTTTACGTCGATTTATGAAATGAATATTTTTGTCATTGTAAATTGCGTGGCGAGAAACACATGCATAAAAGTTGTCATATGCTTGAGTCGTTTCATCCGACGAGAAACTTTTTAACTTAATGGGAAATTTCGCGTTATATGCTTAAATTAATTGAATTCTTCAAATTGGCGATGCTCGCGTTGTTTTGCGATTTGTAAAAGCATAAATTGGGCTCAAAAGAGTAATTATCTATGTGTTAATGTTATTTTCTTACAGATTTTCACGTTTCCCTTACTTCAGACAAGTTCTAGAGGCAATATGAGAAATTTTCTCCTAAAAATAAATTCTTGTTTCCAAATGTTTAAAAATCTCGGCGTTTAAACTAATTTTCTTAATATGACACACAGGCATATTTAGGGCTTTCTTTTTTAGCTTATTCCTTTGAGAACCATGTTCTACCTTTTTTTACAATGCTCTTTGATACGTTGCATTTTGACTACTCTGAGTAGAATCATAGCTTTGTTGCTGGATTCTGCATTGACTGCGATGTAAAAGAAAGATGTTTCCCAGATAACATTTTCCTTCTTAATATACCTTGCACCTTCATTTTTGAAATCACTATGAAACGTTGCATTAAATGGTGCAAAATTACAGAACCAGTTACTCTCAATTATCAAGTGTCCAATGTTTCGTAAGTATTGGAATCCTACAATCTTCGACCAACGCATTTCGAATCCTCCAATACCAATTCTGTATGTGGTTCAGGAGTGCCCTACGAGTCAAGGAAGTTGAAAGGTAGGACATCGTTTGCTTATACATGAAGTCAGTACACTTCCCATTTGGTGGAGTACATATATATTTTCTTTCTTCTTTTCCCTTCTCCTCCTGCAACCTGACCCCCCACTCTACAGACCCACCCACCCCAAATCAGGTCATGCAATTGCATGACCTGCCTATATGACGTGGGCGCCTCTGGCAAGGGATATGGTCTAAGGGGAATATGGGATCTGATAATTTTATTTCATCTTTATTACCTTTATAATTTGATGGACAGTATAAGTTTCCGTCATAATCATTTAAATATTACAAATATTTTAAACACATAGATAATTGTTTTATTTAGAAAGAGTTCGTGAGAATTATCATTAATAGATGTAGAAAGTAAGAGATACAAAACTTAAATGTTTCAGAATTTATCCCGATAGAATATTTAAATTGAAAATATTAGCAGGAATTCACACGCTTAAAAGCCTTATACGATGCACTCAATCGCATAAGGAAGTGTAATTAGACACGTAACCACATTTCTCAGCATATCAAGATAAAAAATATACACGTAAATACTGTATATTTTCTAAGATACAATTTTTCGTGATTCAAATCTACCTTCGAATATCTTTTAAAAATAGTTTCTCTGATATCTCATGTTACTACATAGTATTATTAGACTCAAATTGAAAGATTACATAATACGTTTTCCACTAAAGAAGAGTCTGAAAGTGTAAAATGATGTTCTCAAAGATATTTTTGATGCTTTGTTCTAAGAGAAAATTAGTTCAACTGACAACTACAGTTCTCGTTCAAAATTAAATTAAAATTTTCGAATCACACTTCCTTTATGATTTCTAACATGTATACAATGAGGAGCATTAGATTAGTGTTTCATCGCGTATATAAGTTGATTGGCCATACGACCCGTTTTGACCGGAAGAGTTCCGTTTTACAGGCATGTTCGGCCGCCACGTTTGGTCTGATAGAAACAGTATATGTCCCGTTTTTGTGAAAGTGAAGAATATAACTTCGTGATCACGTTCCAGCTTTTGACAACATGAGCAGTCACCATACCGGAATTTAAATATAGTATCACTCTGGTCAGTAATTTACATATTCGTACATTCACGTATGCATTAAAAAAATGTAAGTTGTACGATATTTTCCTTCCAAAACCCATTATTTTGAAGCATAAAATACGAAATTTTACTTAAGACTAAAAATAAAACAAGTAACTTCCAAATGTGACGGGGCAGGGGGATTTATAATGCATTTTGGTTTAGCGAATCGCTATTTAAACTACCTATGGTAACGTGTGCACCATCCTGAGAAGTACACTTACCACAGAAGTGTGGTTGGGAATTTATTTTATGGTCTAGTACCTAAATGCTAAAAACTAGACAATTTTTAATTCAATTATATATTGTACACTATTTCTATACTCACTGTATAGCGCCCCTACATTAAAATAATTTTATTGTATATACACTTTATAATGAAAACATTGTAATTGCAATTCAGTTGCATCCTAAAGATACTTTCTTGATTCTACTCTAAAATAAAATAATTTCAAAATATAAAATTAAATACTAAAATACTATCCAACTATGTATTTGAATTTTCTTTGATTTTCCAGTGATGTTTATTATCATACCGTTCAATTAATTGACATCAATCTTATATTCATCAATTGACAAAGCAAATTTTATTTACTTTAAATTCGCAATCTTCTTCTAAGGCCTTAATTTTACTTACCGTCTTAACTTGAGGTAATTCTAAATTCTGACATTTTATTTTAGTTATCTAATAATTATACTTTAATCTTCTCATTCATTCTTTTCCAACTGTATTATTCCTTCTAATTTAATACAGTATCCATCTTTTAAGGTATGAATCACATATTATTTTCTAATCATCCATTCCAATCCGTTCAAACTTGCAGAAGTGACAATAAAATAATGAACACAGAAAGTACACTACTATGTTAAGTACTGATAAAGATAAAATAATAATAATAACAATAATAATAAAGTGCAATAGACAATAAACTATATAGAAAACATGAATATAATATAATATCAATCTTGATTAAGCTGAAAAAGTTATCATCTCAGTAACTCCCAATCGTAATATTACATAGTAAGATACAAAATCTAAAATCCTCTTGTTATCCTATTTTTTACCTCCATTAATTTCATTTAATCGTCAATATTATCTTACTTTTTTCCTTTAATATGAATTCAATTTCTCCGAATATATCTACTACCAACTAAAATAGTCAATGACAGCTAAAACATAGAAAAGCTATTCGTATTTCAAAATTCCACATGTAATATCCATTCATTACTTCTCGCCGTATATTTTATTACTAAATCATACCCCCGAAAATTTATCTAAAAAGAATCTCGACACTCTACCACATAAGGTCTGAAGATTAGTAAATAATTTTTCATCTTTCATAGTTTCTAGTATTTGTTCATTCCTCAGATTTCCTCTTAAGTTTTCTAGGTTCTTAATTAAGGGGCAATCAACCACCACAGGGCCTAGGGAAGCCACCGCATCGCACTAACATTTTTGTGTTTCTACCAGACCCAAACAGTACAAATTCTGTCTATAAAGTCCATGACCTGTAATGAACTGTACTTCTTTCCATAATTATATTTTCCATGCTCAATCGATCATTAATACCGAGAAAAATCTCCCATACAGTTCTACTTTTTCACTCTCTGTCTAACCTGTCCGCCACCTATTCATTATCAATTCCTGGAGATCTTCTAATGTCTTAATTTCACGACCTGCTATCCTCCTGATCCTTTCTTGATTTCCTAGTTTCATCCAATATTTTATTCCTCGTTCTATAATCTGCAAGTGCAGTGGAATCATACCCATCAAGACCAGTAATGCATCCCTGGGTACAGTTCTAAATACTCCACTCGTTCTTATTAGAAGTTTTCTTTGCGCCAAACCAAACTTTCTCCCAACTTCCTGTTATCAACCAACCGATGGCACCATACGCTAGCTGCATAAGCAGCTATTGGTAGTAAAATTACCTTATGATATAATTGCATTAATTTCGTCGGTAGTCGATACTTTCCCACAGCAAGCGAAGTTAGTTTGTTCACAAATCCGATATTTTTATCCCGTACTATCCAGATATTCACCAAAATTCAAACCTTCATTCAGAGTGTCTCCCAGGTAGCCAATCATCCTAGTCCTAGCAATAGATATTCCATTGTATTTTGCTATTAGATTTCTTTTCATTTGCCCTTTAACGAGCATATATTTCGTTTCTCTCGTTGATATGTTCATATTGTCCTCGTGATACCATTTTGCAAGCTCCTCAATTAACTTATTCATTTTAAGTTCCAATTTTCTTCTCGAATTACTTCCGATAACGACCACAAGATCCTCGGCATAGGCAATTGCTTCAGTTACTTCCATCATGTCTTTAAGTTTATTTACACACGATCAAAGATTACGTCCCAAAAATAGGACCTAGACTGAACATTGGGGGCATCCCTTGGTGGTCATTTTTTCTAACTTTCAGTCTAGTAATTCCAGAACCATTTTCCTGTTTCTGCAATAATATTTTATCATATACCACAAATAACTTGGTATATTCAACAATTTTAGATTATGCATTAATGCTGGCCACTACACGTTGTCAAATGTCTCCTCGATATCAATGAAAATTCCAACTACATATTTGTTCTCTTTTCGGGTTCCTCTGTAACTTTCATGAGTTGATTGATAGTTTGTTCCGTGCTTTTCCCTTTGCGAAAACCATACTGATTTCTGTTCATACTGTATACACGTATCTTTTGTAGTCTGGGTATTACAGCTTTTTCGAAAACCTTTCCGGTGGCATTCCAGAGACATATAGGTCTATAGGACTTGACGTTACATTTATCTTTAATGCGGCATATGTGAAGATATATGAAGACAAACACATATATGCAAAGATATGAAGTTTGGAAATGGAGCCTAGGGCAGCTAGAGAAATACGGCATACAAAAGGTTGAAACCCAAATTACCTCGTGCCATAATGAAGCAAATGCAACTGCAATGTGTAAAAATAAACAAACACAGACAAAAAGAAATGGATACCATAATTAGTGAAAAAAATAATCGGATGATTTACCGAACGAAAAAAAACACAGATCCAAATAGCAAACGTTGTTACTAAATGGGAAGTTCATGCGGTACTAAATAGTCAAGAAATGGCAGTAAAGACTGGAATATTACTTAATTAAAACCTAGCCAGGAAGATAGAACTTCTGATTAGTTATGACGTAATGCGTCAGTTATACCGAACATTTAATTATCTCCAACACAAGCTCAAAGAGTAAACAGATAAAAGTTATAATATTAAATTGAAAATCAATTAGTTAGCTACTGAATTTCCCAAGGAAAAAATTGAAGGAACAGAGAAGGGACCCAGAGAAGTAATAGGGAGGTTAAAACAGAAGGAGATACTGAATACCGAAAATGTAAAGCATGCAATTCTTTCATGTGTCATTAATTATTGGGATGGAAATGACAGGACAGTCTTATGAAATGTTTTATGACTTAGTTTTAATTTTTACGAGAACGTTATTATTAAATATTCGCAAGTGTTGAATTTGGTTGAACAGGAACACATGTGGTTAAGAAAATTTAATTTTCTTTGTGTTTTTGAAACGGAACTTATGTAATCGAGGGAACTAAACTTTGTTTTGAATAACTAATGAATTTATTTTGTATTTTATATTAATGTTCTTTGTGTTGCTAATATGAACACCGATGAGTGTATATTGTCTGTATAACAAAGATAGATCTACGAGGGATAGCCGGATTCACATGATAAGTAATATAACTTGGTGCTCTTAGGTGATACCTATTCTGACACTCTCAGTAAAACTTTAGAACAGTGGATCGATTTGAATGCTCTCACGTTCATTAATAGTAGTGAAAAGCACATTTTCCTCAAAATTGAAACATACCGAGTGTACTTGACTGAACTTTGTTTTCGTCTCATCAAACACACAAATAAGCGTTAACGGCTTCTAACGATATTTACACCATTTGGTCACACACCATGCATCATTACTGATAATGTTCAAAGTACTACCTTTTTTATGTAAATCTCATACGTAAGTGGAATGAGAACGAAGGCAATTGGACGAATTTTACACTTTTATTTTTACTCTGTTACTTTCCCAACATAATATTTAAGATATCACATACGAAGAATTTATTAAGGTTTACATTTACTCTTACATGTCCTATTAATAGAACTATTTCTAAACGTAAATCACCTATATTTCATTGGTGGGCGCCTACCTGTGAAGTTGATAAAATAATCGTAAAGTTGCTAAAAAAAAAGAAAAAAAAAGAACTATATTCGACAACCGAATCAAGTAAAATGGTGCAATTTTAAAAGAGAAGCTGCTGGGTCCAAGCGAATCTCCCTTCTAGCTATAAAAGCTGCGTGGCAAGAATATTGTGCTAGTATTTCACCCAGTACTAAAGTCTTTAGAATGTGGAGAGAGGCCTATAAAAGGCCAACCTGATACCTTAAGAGTATCACTTAATCATTTTGACTAGTGGTCACCTTTTCCCCCTATGACTTGGTCTGGAGTCAGTGTCCTACCTCTACCGCCGACTTGGTCTGGAGTCGGAGAACCTTTTCTCTCTAACTTGGTCTGGAGTTAGAATCCTCACTGCAACTCTCTCCACTCCGCTAACACCAAAGTCGATATAAGTCACTACATGAAAGAGGTGATTCACGTTAATTTCATTACAAGCCCATGTTCTGGGCCCTCATTTTATTATCTGTAAATCTTTGTATATAACGCATACTAGTGTAATAAAAGGTGTCGGTTAAAAGTCTACAGTGTCTATGCTCTATTTATTAACCACAATAACATCGATCCAACGTCGAGAGGCTCTACTAGATCTATTAATTACTACTTCCAACAACAGATCATTACGATATGGAGTGTATCTAGCTTGAAACTGATAGAATAAAACATTCGCAAGCTCTTATACATGCTCTAAGAGCTTCAGATTCGAAGTTATTCAAAGCTAATCCCTTTGTAATTAATTCTTTATACACTTATCATACATTGTTTCGTCAAGGTCGCACTGTACATGCAACTTGGATTAAGACGCTCAATTTTTCTAAGCCGAATAATATTACTGACGAGCCCGCTCGCTTCGCCGCTCAACTTCATCAAATTCTCGAAATTAAACTTCCATAGTCAGACTTTCTGTATAAAGTAAATAAAAAACGGGTACAGTGGCTATATTGGATCTATTATCTCCTAATATTGCCCAACAACAACTAAAACCTCATATAGGACTTGAACTAAGCAAACTTTGATTTGCTCACTCGTCAAGTTATTTTATTAATTCGCCTTTGATCTCGACAAACCACTACTAACGCCCATCTTCACAAGATTAAAGTTGTTAACACTCAATTCTGCGATTGCTCTGACAATGCATTTCTAGAGGACCAGGATCTAATAGTTTTTCAATGTTCTAAATACCATAACTCTCGAAAAAAAACTGTTCAAAGTCCTCCTTTAAACCTACAAAACCCTGCCTTTATCGACATATTTTATAGTAAGTCACGTAACCTACCATGTGTTGAACAATCTTAGAAGGAAAAACACGTTTATAGCAAGCTTTCATGTGATAATAAACTGGATCTTTTCCGTATCTATAATATTTCTTATTCTGCGCTTTTTTCAAGATCGGAATGTCCTTTGTATGTGACGTTGATTATTTCTTAATTATAATAATGAAATTAATTGTTCATTTTCAGAAATTTTGCCTTTCTGTTGCATGTTCTATTGTTATGGCGATTGTTTTGTATTTAACTTTATTGTTATTTGTCGGGCTTACCTTCTGAGGCTTTCTGTTTCTCCCTATTATGATTGCATTCATGTTAACAGTTCCGTATGTTATTGACTTTTAAAGACAGTTAGTACAAGGGATGAATTGTTCGTCAGCTGTGTACCGGCCGTCGATAATTATACCTCCCAGTTACCATTATCCAGAAAACAAACAAAAAAAAGAAATATATGGAGACACTCAAGGGAATAATCAGTTTTCAAGGAACGGGTTAAACATTGGTTATTATAGCGTAAAACATTTAAAAGCTGTATGACTTCGACCATTATAAAGAGATGGGTAAAAGTTTTTGAATATAGTTTCTAGTTTGTCTCAACAAGTATTTCCTTGAAGGAATTTCTTTATTAAAATGAACTGTCGTAATTAAATTATAACCGTGCAAGGAATATTAGTTGTGACTTATAAGTCAGTATTTGTTACTTAATAGTAGATGTACAAATTTTCCTGGTTTTGCAAGTTATTATTACATGAGTTACTTCAGTACACATTGAGTATGCATCTAACCTAAACAATTCTACTAGAATTAAGTCAATGGTAATTAAGTTCAAATACAAGTTACATCACTCATTCAACGCTAAGAAATGAAGCCAGCAGGAGCTGTGTTTCTGTGTTTAAGCTTTAGCACCATCGTACGGATAGAAACGACCTGGCAATCGCAGGATAAAACTTGAAGGCGACCTTTGACTAAATAAATTGAAAGTCAGAGGCGAAAGTTCTCGGTGAATCATCCAGAAATACCAGTACGAGTGTATTTAGTAGTTGGGCAACCTCAGTGGCTATAGTGACTTTCAAAAACATTGACCTTTTAATGAATAAAAAGCAAATCACAGCTAAAGACAACGACCGTTGCAAGAAACAGAGGTTACGTGTTATGAGCAAAATTGATAGGATGAACAACTTTAAGAATAACTGTTACAATTACAGTAACAATAACAAACAAGCAAGACTTTGCCTGTGAAATTGAACAACCACCGGTTCTACATAACATCCAGTGAAATATAGATTTTCCTGATCTTCCGCTTGAAAATCCTTCAATCACGCCTATTCTTAGAGACGAGATGAACATGGAAACAGATGGATTCTCTGTCTCTAAAAATATATTCACAGTAAACCGAACTACGATCTTACAAGATACAATCAAAATTTCAAATCAGTTTGAAGCTCTTAACAATTTACAAACGAAAGAAGACAACTTAAAAAAAAACAATCCACACCTTGGACACCTCGACCACCTACTATATATGCCTACGGTGTAGAAAACAAATACATTTTTTCTCGCGCTCTCTCGGCAATATGCAATGTAAAACCACGGATACAACAAACAAAATATCATATTAAATTCCAATTTGACCAACAGGCAGTTTATGACACAGTGGAAATTTCTGCAAACATTGTAATTCACAATATTCTCCACTGACATTTTGAAAAAAAATCCGGGCATTAAAGGTTATTATACGTAAACTGCCCATGAACACAACCTAATGACATCAAGCAAGTACTTCTTAAACAAGGATTTCCGTATAGATACACGGTCAATCAGATACACGGACAAGGAAACAAAAGAAAAAATAATGGTTCCGCTTTTCCTGGCCTCACTCCAGAAATGTCTTACGCGTACCTCACATGAAATCTATTCTCTACAATGCCATTTAAATTATGAAATTGAAATAGAACCATAGCGAGCTGCTAAATACGTTCAATGCTATAAATGCAGAAGATTTAGTCACACTCTACAAACTTGCATTTTGACCAGCACTGTTTAAATACGCTGAGGGTCACTTAACCTAAATAATACACATGATCCCAAATAATAGAACCGAACCAGTCAAATGTGCCAACTGTGGCGTCAATTCCCCCGCGAATTACAGAGGTTGCACCTCATTCAAAGAAGCTAAAGCCCGTAGAGAAGCCAACGAAGCTCTTTTAAAAGAAGTTGCTTCATCAGAATCCAACAAACCCGTTCTTACTAATAATAAACAAGATCCTCAACAGAAAGTAAATTCACGTTACGCCAATACAATAAACTCGAAGTAGGACAAAACCAAAATCAATAATAATTCTGACAAAAAACACATACTCAAGATGACTCCAACATTACAAGAAAAACATCATACAACTTTTTCAAGGTTTAAACCTGCGTGAAATAATTGAGAAAATTAAATCCAGAATTAACAAACTGATAGGTGCTCAGGATAACTTTAGCAAAATTTCCACTTCTGTTACCATTATAATTGAACATTTTGATGATGGCTCAGAATAACACTGTTTTCCACAGACATCTGAGATTAACCTATGATAATGCAAACAACAAATATGAAATCAACAACTACCCTTCAGGTACTACAGAAGGCCAATTGGGCTATATCCGTCAAATATGTAACCTCAGGAAAATTCATGCCACCACCACCTGTTGTGTTGTATTAGACCACTAGCATTGTGGACTATCGCCCGACGTGCGGAGACAACGATATTGCGGACGTCGTTTGAGCAGGCCAAATGCTCAAAAATCCATGCGACAGGAATCAAGGTTCTTGACAGGAATGTCATGAAAGTGAATAACACGAATTCTAGTTTCCTCCTATATGTTTCGTTAAAACCGAGCGGTGATCTGGCGATGAGGCTTGATACTTTGTCCATGTGGATACGCACCTGGTTAGTGCTGACTCCGTACAAAGGAGGTCTGTTCGAAATATGGTGGTGACGATGGCTTCCTGCAAGTAGGCAGCATTCCCCATGGCGTTTGTTTCAACATTACGGATAGTCAACTTCTCTTGGTACGCGAATCCAGCGACAATCATGATTTCCCGTGGAAAACTTTCGCGACTCTGGCGGTAGAATTCTTTTCGCCCCTGTTCGCTGGTGCCATGATCGTAGTTGCCTGAATGTGACCAATCCGTGTTAGATAAATAAACGCCTAATCCAATGTGATCACATACTGTCATTTTGTTCGCGCCAGTTGTCGTTCATGTAGTTTGGGGCGTTCGTTCTTGCGTTCCGTAATGTGGCGGTAAGGAAGGCTGTGAACACGGCCATTGTGGATGCACCGCAGGCCAAGACGACGACGAATTACATCGCTGATAGTTGACTGTGTCACACTTAACTTAGGGGCCATAACACGTCGGGATGAGGGGTTTTCCCGGACTAGAATCCGCCGAACCTCACGTAGCATCTCCGGCGACAATTTTATTCGTGACCTGGAACGGGCCTCTTGGTGAATGTTTCTATACGGGCACACTTTGTGTTTGCCTGGCCACGTCGCAGTGATGTTTAGTCCCTGTTCCTAGAACTGTTTCACTATTTCACTGTTCCTAGCACCAGCTATTATTTACACGTTATAGACTCATTCCTTCGGAATCACACTTTTTGCATTTTTTACAAATCAATATGCACAGCAGTGCATGCAGCCAAGTTCCGAGCGTCACAAAACGTCAGCACTACCAGAAGTATGTTATACAGAAACAAGAGATTATGGCGAAATCGGATATTTCGAGACCCCATAAGTGAAGGAGATATTTCAAATATGTTAAGGTGTGCAAAATTTCATATTCGTAGCTTGAAGCATATTCGAGGTATGAACTCCTGTAATTACGTATTTTAGGCTAACGGACTCATTCATTCACTAACTCACTCATCATATTGTTTAGGGCTTTCGGAACAAGCTAGAAACATGAAATTTGGTATGAAGATGGCAGATGATAAGTAGGTAAAGGTAAAACTCCCACATTTTAAAAAAGTCGCCATCTTGGATCCACAATGGCCGCCAAACGAAAATTTCAAAGAATACACAGCCTAAACGACTAAAGCTAGAAACACGAAATTTGGCATAAAGGTGTATTATCAAGAGTAGCTTAGGAAAATATTACATTTTGTAAAGTCGCCATTTGGAATTCAAAATGGCCACCCAAAAAATATTTTCCACACCGTTCGAGCTAGAGAAATGAAATTTTGTATGAAGGTGTACCATCACTCGTAGGTTACAATGAGTGGGGCAAACCTACCCTATGACGGTGCATCCCACGAGGGGATATGGGAAAAAATCTGCACCATGAGGGCGCAGTTCTCCGGATAGCCTGGTTACGATAACGGGGACACAGCCACTAAAATTTCCTAGTTGGGGCGCAGTTTACCTCGGTAGTTTGGGGGGCAGCGCCGCCAGCGAAACGAAGCGAGTATATGTATTTATATATATTATACACGTGTAAAATCTGTGAAATCCGAGCAAAAACACCAGACGTGCAAAAAGTTCAGCCAAGTTTTTCAGCTCTAAAAGTGGTGAAATGGGGGATGGATGAGCCAAGTTCTTTGGCGACAGCATGTAAGAGGAACATTGGAAGTTGGCGCGAGGTGGTAAGGTTCGTGATATTCGCGTCTTAGGGTTGGTGATGGTGGGTTAGGTGGCTTTTAGGGTCGCCACCAGCAACGGGTGTGGGGTATGAGGGCAGATCTGCATCATGGGAGTGCAGTCCCCTGGAAAATAGTTACGATAAAAGGGGCGCAGCTCCACAAAAAGCTCCAATTTGGAGACGCAATCTGCCATGGGAGTCTGGGCGCGAAGCGAACCTAGTACATATATATATATATATATGTATATACTGAGGCGCCGTTGCTCAGTGATAGAGCGTTGGCCTAGCATTCGAGAGGTCGGAGTTCGATCCCAACGGCCGGCAATCCTGACTAAGGATTTTCCAGTAATTTCTCTCAGTCACGCCAGTCAGATGCCGAGATGGCACCTTCAAGACGCCCTAGCTACACCTTCCCGAATCCTTTCCCGTTCTCTATCCCGGTCTGAGCCATAGATGCCTAAAGGCCATAAATAAAATTCATATATATATATTATACACGTACAAAATGCTGTGAAATCCAAACAAAAACACCAGAAGTGCAAAAGGTTCAGCCAATTTCGTCAACTATAAAAAGTGGTGAAAACAATGCGCAGTTGAAGAGGAATCATAATTGTAATAATGGTTCAGTGATTCTCGTTCTTACCTTCCAGTTGTTAGATGGGGTTACGGGCTCGTGGAAACCAGGTTGTACGGAAAGGTAGAAATGAAAATGATGAGAGTTGGCAGAAGAATATGCAAAAAGGAAGAAAAGGCAACAAGTATTCTACTTGGATTAACGCGATTGGTGAAAAATCGAGCTCGCTTCTTAAGTAAAATCGCGGGTTCGATTCCCGGAAGGAGCAAGATTTTTTCGTTTTTTTTTCTTTTGTTTATACTTATTATTAATAATTGCGTCCTTGCATTTTTCGTAGATTAGATTAGTGACCATAGGTTAGAGTAGGTTAGGTAAAGTCAGTTGCGATTATGAAGTGCAACATTCTTCACTCACAATGTCATGTGCCAACTCGATTTGTCGAGAATGATGGTGGTAAGTGTTACTGAAAACATATTGCCGTTTTTAAACTGTTAAGTGCAGTTAACTGTACAGAAAATTTTAGATTTCATGCAGTTGCATAACTTAGCAAAACAAACATACTCACACTTTGTAAATATTGTTTAATTTAGGTTGTGTTTGTGTAGACTCCAGTGTTAAACTTTCCGCTCTCAAATTTCGAGCGCGATAATGCTTGACCCGTCTCGCGTAACATGATCCATCGCTAGTAGCAATTGGTACGTACACTGATTGGAAGGCGAATAACACGACTGTAGGAAATTGCGCGACATGAACTCCATCTAATGGACTCTGGAATAACAGCATATCGAGTAGTATTGGAATATGCAGTTCTGGCATTTACTGTTTTCGCAGGGCTGTGTGAAGGTGTTAGCTAACGGCAAGCAATTTTGAAAGTAACACTATATTTTTTCCTTTATAAGAAAGACCACGTACAAAAAACCGTGAAATCTGAACAAAAACACCAGAGGTGCAAAAAGTTCAGCCAAGTTCTTCAGACCTAAAAAGTGGTGAAACGGATGATGGATGAGCCAAGTTCCTTGGCGACAGCATGTAAGAGGAATACTGGAATCTGGCGCGAGGTTACAAGGTTCATGATCTTTAAGCCATAAGGTTGGTGGTGGACCTAAAACCCACCACCACCAATCCTAAGGCTCGAACATCATGAACCTTGCAACTTCGCGTCAACTTCCAGTTTTCTTCTTACTTGCTGTCGCCAAGGAACTTGGCTCATCCATCCTCCATTTCACCACTTTTTAGGGCTAAAGAGCTTGGCTGAACGTTTTGCACCTCTGGTGTTTTTGTTCAGATGGACTCTCATCAACCCAAGACTTATATTAACTAAAGTCTCTCAAGGCTCAGTATTATCGCCACTTTTATATAATCTATATATAGCAGACCTTCCAATCAACCCACACACAATAATAGCAACCTTCGCAGACGACACAGCCGTTTTTGCTTCTTCCAGGAACAACAGTTATGCAGTTATTTGTACGCAACGACATTTACAACAAATAGGAGTTTGGGTAGCAGGTTGGAGAACTAAAATTAACACCTAAAACAGTTTTGGGCCATTTTACGCGCAGATGTGGCAAAATTCCTATAAACATCACCTTCCAGGACAAACAAATTCCCATTAAAAAATCAGCTATGTACTTGGATGTGACATAAGACAATACATTCACATTCATCTCACAGATTCTCGATACTGACATCGACTTATCCCACTAATTTGATGCTTCGCAGTACAGCCTTGACTATCAATACAAAGCTCCATCTATATAATTATCACCGATCTTCCCTTCTATACGCATACCCGGCTTAGAGCCACACTACTAAATCATACATCTTCAAACTCTAGATGGCACAAAATCGGGCTGCAAGAATTGTCACTAGTCACTCTCGTGACACAAGAATCTACCAATTGCATGATGATCTAGATCTCGAATATTTAGCGGACATGACTAACCAACAAAAGCAGAAATTTTGTAATTGGAATTTT
This sequence comes from Lepisma saccharinum, assembly GCA_022664845.1. Taxonomy (NCBI): domain Eukaryota; kingdom Metazoa; phylum Arthropoda; class Insecta; order Zygentoma; family Lepismatidae; genus Lepisma; species Lepisma saccharinum. The sequence goes on from JAGDQP010009064.1 coordinate 22,721, forward strand.
GCAATTCCAGGCAGTAGAATGGAACTGTATCGGCACTAGTCACCCAATAAGGCACACCACAAAATGCCACGACTTTCATAAAATCATTGTTAGGAACAGAAAAAACATAACTCATTGATTAAACCCTTCCAGCAACAGTTGCTGAGAGACACATCATATTTAACTTAATCAATGCCACAGTACAACATAGATTGAAGGTATGGCCTACGGCCTGATACTTTTAAAACTAAAACAATCAAGATCACCTCGGTCGGACGATCGAATACAGGTTATTTATTTTATTATGTTAGTGCTTATATTGTGGTAAAGATACTTCTCAAAAACATTAAAATAACATCAAGAGCACAAAATCTTCACACAAGGTCACTGATAAATAAGTTCCGATGAATTATCATTAACATTATTCCCAATAGTAGGATATAAATGTTTCCGTGTAGAAAGGGTTCAATTTGGACTTTTCGGTTACAACTGTTAAACCTGATAGTATTGTATAACTTGTTTGTGTAAGTATTCATCTGGAAACCTTTATTATGCTAAATAGTCAACTTATTTATCCATTAAAATACTTCACTATTGTAGATAATCAGGTTCATGCTGTGATCCAAATGTTGTTTCCTAACCAAAGATACAAATGTTTTCACGGTGTTTTTTTTCATAACACAGGAAGAAGTCAGATATATCCAGCATACATAGTGGTGACCGCGGATTTCGGATCGGCAATGTACGCGGATTCGAGTTTACTTGCTTGCTATTGTGATTAAGGTTTTTTTAGTGCTTTTCCTCAGCCATATCATGTAAATGCTTGGATAGGACCTTCAAACTATGCCCTGACCGACTCAGTTACACATCTTTTCCTTACCCTATCCCGGCCTGGGCCAGATATGCGTAAAGGCCATAAATATACTCGAAATTTAACAATGAACTCTTGATAGAGTTCCCAAGAGTAAATCAGTAAATGTCATGGAAAGTTCAGTCCAACCGATGCAGACAACTTTGGAGTGTAGTATCAGAAACATAATAGTTTCTTTGATATTTCGAAAATACTGGACAAATGTTTTGAGAGAGGTATGTATTGAATAGAACTGGATACTATCTAAAAGCTGGAGAACTCTATTTCATACTTATATAATGGTTACTAACTACTCCTATCTATATTTCATATTTTAATTTCTTTTGTCCAAACTCTGTACACATATGCATAAAGTGAACGAGAAAGCGAAATGGAAGCTTCTCAACGTCCCAAAGCACCAAACAATGGCGATAGAACAAACTATATATTATACCCTAATCTCTCTTTGATGTTTCCTCATTCGGAGCTTGATAGTATAGCGATTAACCATTTTGAGGACATTCGAGCTAGACCTTATCTAATACTAAAATGGCCCTGCGAGGACAATGTCATTCCTTTCTCGAGAGCGAATGTGTGTGCTGTTAACCGACAAAATCTGTATCGTTACCACAATGGAAACATTTGGACTCGACAAAATTTCCACATGCTTTCACTTTTTGAGGAAAAAGAGTAAATGGCAGCGCAACTTCGTAGTTATACAGTTTTAATTTGGTGAGAATGTGGATGTGGAATGAATCTCAGTTTGTGGAAATTGCTAAATATATTACCTAATTTCCAGGCAAATTAGAGAAAAGAATGGAAAAAATTCCAACAGAGATAAAAATTGGCATATATTACCAGTATGGTATTTCAAACAACATACTAAAAGTCCCTGACAATCCGAGTTGTGCTTTCGCCGCCATATTGTAAAATGGCGGATGAACGGTGACGTTTGATCACAATTGCCTTATTAACTGAAAATTGTGATCACAATTGCCTTATTAACTGAAAATTGTGAAGACTGAACCGAAAATGTGTTAAGATATAAATTAAAGAAAATAAATTTTCCAATAACTTTAATAAGATAAACGTTTGTGATTTAAACAACCTATGTAATGAAAATAAATTTAACTCTGAAAATTTTTTCAGTTATCTTTTTTATCAAATTTGCCTGGTCTTGATGGAATTTTTACACATTTATTTCGTGACTTGTAACGAATAATCGCAAACACATGTACACATAGGAAGAAACTAGTATATACTTTTAAAAACTCTATATAATATGACAACTGAAAGGAATAAGCATAATACTGTGGACGATACTGACATGTTTGTTTTTTTAATTGTTTTAATTTTCTTCTGAATCAAATTCGTTGTTATGTGTGAGATGAATTATTTTAACAAGTTTTTTGTCTCCTCTCCGCTTGTATCTTCACCTTCCATGTCATCGTTTATTTCATAGTTAGAATACCCGCTACCACAACGTACACCACAAAGTTGGGAACATTTTAGTCCGCCTTTCCACATTCTTTCTTGCAGTTGCACGAAACCAGTTTCAGTAAAGATGTGGGAGCCGGGACCAAATCAGCTGTCACAGGCATCAAGAAACCGTTTAGCATCTTCCAACCCCAGTCAGTTGGATTCAGTTCTCTTCCATACCGTAACTGAACTTGGCGATAAACTCTCATTGAGTGCTGTTTCGCTGCTGCACTAGTTGGGGTAAAGCAACCAAATGTATTGGCTTCTGTACAGGACAACTAACTACAGTTCTAGTGAATTTATAATGTAATAAATCCAAAGACTTGATGATGGTTGGTGAGCCTTACACAGACAGCAGAAACTGTTCTCCAGCTGTTGTTACTGCAATAACTATTTGAGTTTGCTCATTCAATATCTGAACTAACTTCACTAACAACTCACTATTATTTAACATTGTAAATGCCTTCTTCTTTCGTTGTCGATAGAAAGCAGAGGTCGCTGCATGGAAGATGAATACACAATTACACATTTCTGCTCCGATTTTTTTCTGGAATTGCTGAGCCATACAACGTCTTTAGAATATTACCTCGTCCAAGGTTCACAAAGTATATATTTGCATTATTATCAGCAAGTACAATTAATAGCAAAAGTAAGTCAGTATCGTCTTCAACCACTACAACATTTGAATCAGTGGGCGATAGATCTACGGTAGTCATGACGATCAATCTGTCAGCATCTGCTAAGGTTCGCTTCACCTGAATTAACACTCTCCAGATAATATGATAAAGACTCAATGAATCTATATACTAAATCCCATGCTTTTAAGTTTTTCTTAACTGATCAAGATTTTGGTTTCTGAAATAAAAAATTGTTTTCGTTTGATGGCAATAGGATTGGTCAATTTAAAACAAAAACGGTAATAACAAAAACATTCATAATTTTATGCTCAACAAACTTCATTTGAAACTTTTTTCCGTGTAACGCTTAGTTTCTGCGAAAATTAAAAAAAAAACTTAATTTTGGCGGCCATTTTCCAATATATCGGCCAGAGCACAAGTCGGATTGTCGGGGACTTTTAGTATGTTCTTTGAAATATCATATTGATGATATCTACCAATTTTTATCTCTGTTGGAATTTTTCCCACACGTTTATGATATTGTGCCTCATTTAACTGTACTACATAGACAGTTTACTCTTTCCCCATACCATTTAGTTTCTATTGCAATCTCATGGAACGTAATACATGTTTTTAGATTATATTTAAGCATTAGTATTAAATAAATGTTATAATTTGACAAGTAAAGAACGTAATGAGATGCTGATATTTACGAGAGTATTTCGAAAAGTTCTCGCTCTAACATAGAAATGGCACTAGTAGAATAAAATGATGATTATATATGCCAAGTATGATCCAGTAGATGGCATACCTTGAAGTTTCAAAAACGCGTGCTCAGTCATTTGTTTGTTGTGATAGAAACAAGTATACAAATTGTTACATTTCACGAAAATTGGATTTAACCGATATTTGAGCAGTAATAAAATATTTTGTTATTAAAGGTTGACCCCAACAGATATAAGGAAGAAGTTAGATTTCACATTAAACGAATCTTCTCCATCGTTTTCGATGATAAAAAAGTGGTCATCTGAATTTAAAGAAGATCGAGTATCCATTTTTTGATGATGAACGTTCAGGACGCCCAAACCCTCCCACTACTGAGGATACCATTGCAAAAATACTGTATATCCACAATAGTGTATTAAATGATCAACGATTGAAGGTACTTAAGCTTGCTGATATTACAAAGATCTCGTTAGACCGTGTACACGAAAATGTGCAGCGCGATGGGTGCTGCTGCATTTGTTAACTGCATTCGACCGGAAACGCATTCGAATAAACATTTCTCAGGAGTATTTGGATATGTTTAAATGCAACTCAATTGAGTTTTTACTATTGATGTAACGTGGATTCACCATTACACGCCAGAGAAGAAACAATAGTATAAGCAGTTGGCGAAAGCGGATGGAAGTGCTTCGAAAAAGGCGAAAGGTGTCCCATGAGCGGAAAAATGATGGCCACTGTTCATTGGGATGCTCATCGTGTAGTGATCGTAGACTACCTAAGAAGGCAAAACTATCACTGAAGAGTATTATGCATCATAGCTGGACAATTAAAGAATACCATTAAAGCAAACATTCGTATTTGGTTAAGAAGGAAGTGCTTCTCCACCACGACAATGTACTAGTGCGCACGTCTTCAGTTGTTACTGCAAAACTCCACGAATAGCGCTTCGAATAACTGCCACATGCAGCATATTCGTCAGATTTAGCTCCAAGCTATAATTCTCTGTTCCCGGACCTAAAGAAATGGCTCGTGGGACAAAGTTTTACTACAAATGAAGATTCCATAGCTGAAACAAATGCATAATTTACAGAGTTTGATAAATCGTATTATACTAAGGGTAAAAAGAAATTGGAAAAGCGTTGGTCTAAGTGTATTGATTTACAATGTAATTATGCTGAAAAATGAAAGAGAAGTTTAAACAAAAGACATATATAGCTAGGCACTAAAGGATTTACTACATTCATATCTTACACTTACATAGCGAAAGTAACATTTTAGCTCTTGCGTAAACTTTGGTAAATTGTATTTTATAGGGGCCAGTCATGTAACTTTTGACTTCGGTCCCTCACAGTTCCGGTAGTTTCGAATCCTTGACCTAACGCTTTAGACCGCACGGCTACCTGGTCGGCTTAGCTCTTAGGTATATTCATGACAGAATTAAACTTAATTCTAGCGTGTGCAAAGTAGACCGTCTTTGAACAGCCCTGTGTAAAAATGCCCCCTTTAGTATACTTTCCAAATAACAAAGTATTAACTAAAGATTGTTATCGAAATATGATCATATGATTCCCTAGGTTCGTTTGAAAGAGGGGACGAAATATATATATGTTACAACTGTCAAAGCCTGTTTGTCTTAACAAAGTATTAACTAAACATCGCTACAGAAATAATATCATGAGATGACGTAATCAGGAGATGGCCTTTTTTGAACAGCGAATAAAACGTATAATATCCGATCATTGATGAAACCCATTGGTTTCTAATACAAACACTACATGCACCACTAGAAGCATATATCCGAAATAGTCCTCATGACGCCATAATTGACAATTCTTGCACTGACACCAATCTTTCCGTCTATCGGTATATAGTAATATCTATCACACTTGCTATAGAAATCTATAACTCCCTTTTAAAAATCTTTTTGTAAGCAGCGTCTTTCCTAATTCTAATCTTCGATTGTTGTCTGGATTTTTTCTCCCATTTCCTTGCACCACAATGTATTCTTTTCATGTCAACTCCTGTAATGTTCCAAACTTACTAATTTTCACATTCCTCCTAACTGAAGGCGCAGACACTAAATCCAATGGCTACAGTAACTTTACATATTAATTTATAAGGATTTTCCATGAGACAAACATGGGCTACATTACCCCGATCACATGCTTCAAAGGTAGAACCAGCTTACCCCAACATGCACCCCCATTCGAAATCGTCACTGGTCCTGATGCGTGTACAGTCCTGTCTTAAACTGAAGTGGTTTCGAATACTTAGTAATGATTCTAGTAAAATGCTTCTTTTTTTTTAAGGTTACCAAAGCACTAGGCTATGTTTCTCACAAGCTATTGACAAACTATGATTTCAGATCAGACCAAAACTTTACAAATGCATTTTGCACTTGTGAACGATATATCCTTCTCAAGTGACACAGAAACCTCCTCTCTTGCAATCCACTTACAGCAGAGACACCTGACGGCGAAATCGTCAGATACAGTGACTTCAACACTGTCACTCATGAGAAAAAATCTTTGCACAGTAGGACGTCTTTGAACAAATGACTACTCTAAAGGTTATCAATTATAGTACACCCTCTGATAGATTATCTTATAATAATCATCATAGTTTGAGGCTGAAAACTTTAATCTTTTGCGTGAAATTTAAGTTTAGAACATCTGTTCTGTTTTACATCAAAAGATTAAATACTCATTATATGACTATAAGGAGCAATTTTTGTGTGAGGAAATTGTTCTTGTCGGAAAGTGGTAATCAGAATCATGACATACGTTCCGTATTATTATTAAGGATGGTACCGAGACCGAGACTAGTCTCTATCTCGTCTTGATTTCAAGAGCAAAACCAAGACTAAGACCGAGACTTGCCTCTCGAGACTATATTCACGAGCGGAACCAAATCCTTTACTTTAGTGAATATATGTTTTTTCTGAGAAATGTCATTACCTCTTTCGGTTGCATTTAGAACCTCATGCACATCTGACATTCATATCAATATCAAAAAGAATTTAGGTTGAAAAGATTATGAGTATTTTTTCTTTTTAAACATGCCTTGTTTTGTTATTCAATGATCACGTATATTCATGTATTCTCGTTGGAATCCACATGTCATTTTACTACAAACAATTAAGACATTCTTTTAACTAGAAATTCTGCATTTGTTAATTGTTTAAAAAGCTAGTATTTTTAAGTTTATTTTCCGGATGTGCTAAAGATTGATTCAAGAAAGTTTAAGTGCAGAAATTTATTTTATTCAACAAATTTTGATCCCCATGCTTTCTCCGTGCTAATAGTCTTTCAGTTCTTTTAACAATTTCCTAGTTATATCAACCTCCAATAAACTAATTCCATAAAGCCCGTAAAGTTTACCTCATTAAGTCAAACTGTCTAAACTCAAAGACGGAGCTATGCTTACACCATTTACTTATTTTCTAACAAAAGGATGACTGATTTTTAGTTAATATTAACTAGTGCCTTAAAATAGATAGTGAAAATCTCATGTTTTTCAAAAATATTTTTGTACGTATAAGGGTAAGACTTGGCGCGAACTAACAACCTTTTCTGGGTGATTTTTTAATTATGAAAATGAAAATCATACTTCTGTAGGATAGCGCGCGCACTGGCAATTTTAAAATCACCGTGATAAAGAAAATGAAACATGCTCTATTTCGGACGTCTGTGAAGCTGGCCCGACCCATACAGTACTTTCTAAAATAAACAACATACATCGTTTGTAATTCGTTACTAACTATTAGTAACGAAAATTAAATAGTTAGTAACGGAATAATAATGGAAAAATTACAAAAAGAACATTCAAAGGGTCCAATTCTGAACCCCTCCCAAACACGCGTATAATCTAATGAAACACCCAAACTGCTACCATCGTTTGTAATCCGTTAGTACTCGTTAGTAACGAAAACAAAATCGTTAGCAAACTGGACAATAACGAAGATATTATAAAAGTAATGTGGGTCGGGCATGTGAAGTTAGCCCGACCCACAACCTAATTTCAATGATTTCTAAAAAGTATTAAAGTACATCGTTTGTAATTCGTTAGTAACCGTTAGTAACGAAAATTAAATCGTTAGTAATGGAAAAATAACGGAAATATTACAAAATGAACTTTCATAGGGTCAAATTTTGAACCCTTCCCAGACACGCCTATAATTTAATGAAACATCCAAACTGCTACCATCGTTTGTAATCTGTTATTAATCGTTAGTAACGAAAACGAAATCGTTAGCAACTGAACAATAATGAAGATATTTCAAAAATAATGTGTGTCTGGCATGTGATTTTATCCCGTCCCACAATCTAATTTCAATGATTTATTGGGGGTGAACCAAAAGTTCATGAGTTTATTGGGTTGTTTCAATTTGTGCAATTTTTTAAAGTCAATAAAATTACTTTATATGCAAGTCTTATATATAATTTGTAGCTTTTGAAAAGCTCTTTCATATTTACTTATTAGCTACAATTAATTATTTGATCATTTTTTTTTCCTGTCAGTAAAGTCATGAAAATTTTGAAATTCGAGGACTTTTACGTCACTACTGGAAGCAAGAGCTGAAAGCTACTGAAGCAGCAAAGAAAATATGTGAAGTGGAAGGAGAAGATGTCGTCTCAGTTCCTACATAAAAAAAACGGTTCAAAAAGTTCAATGAAGGACACACAGAGCTCAGAGATGAGCCACGTGCAGGTCTTATGACGGTGAATACTGAAGCCATCCGTGAAGCCGTCGAAGCCAATCCATCAACCAGTAGTCGCGGAATTTCGGCTGAACTCAATATTTCACAAACATTAGTTGTTCGGCACCTTCACGCTCTTGAAAAGGTCAACAGGCGCTGTCGCATGATTTAACTGAAAATCAAGCTCAAAATCGTGTAGACACATGCCAAAAATTGCTGGAAAATCCGCGTGACGACCGTTTTAACCACCGAATTGTGACTTGCTATGAGAAGTGGGTTTTATTTCAGCACCCCAGACAAGCAAAATCAGTGGCTGAATCCCGGAAAAATGGCGGAACCGGAAGCCAAATGAGACTGGTTTTCCAGGAAGACTTTATTGTGCGTCTGGTGGAATTTTGAAGGTATAATCCAGTTTGAGCTCAATCCAAACAATCGTACCATCGACGCTGACCTCTATTGTCCACAACACGACCGAATGACTGCAGAGTTGCGTTGGAAATACCCAGCATTGGTAAATCGAAAGAGAGTACTTCTGCAGCAAGACAAAACCAAACCACACCCCGCCAGACAAACCAAGGAAAGTTCAAAGAACACTACGCGATTGAACTTCTAACACACCCAGCATACAGCCAGGATCTTGCGCCATTCCACTATCACATTTTTCGCTTCATGGCACACTTCCTTCGCGGACGCGCCTTCAATAATCTGGACGAGGTCGAAAAACGGGTACCGCGAGATTTTCACCTCTAAGAACAAGGAATGGTACCGCCGCGGGATCAAGCAACTCGCCGATAGATAGCTTCAGACATATATAATTCTATAATCAAACGGTCTTTACTTTGAAACTTGATCATGTTTTGTTTTTGTAATATTTACTTTGGAAATAATAAAAAAAAACGCACGAGCTTTTGGTTCACCCAATATTAACATTATTAAAGTACATTGTTTGTAATTTATTACTAACCGTTAGTAACGGCAGTAAAATAGTTAGTAATGGAATAATAACGAAAATATTAGAAAAAACTTTGATTGGGCCAAATTTTGAACCTTACCCAGGGATAAATACCCTGGGTATTTATCCCTGGGTAAGGCTTATATGCTAATGAAATACCCAAATTGCTAGAATCACTTGTAATCCTTTATTACTTTTTAGTATCGAAACAAAATCGTTAGAAACTGAATAATACCTAAGATACTTCCACAAAATTTGGGTTGTACTTGTGAAGTTGGCCCGATCCTCATTTTTAAATATTGTTGGGCACCGTTTTTATTTGTTAGTAGTCGTTAGTAAGTAAAATAAAATCGTTAGTAACGTATAATAACGGCTGTATTTCGAAAATAATTAGGTTCATGCCAAATTTTGTCCTCCTGCTAAGAACGGAAAGTTTTAATCATACACCCAAATTGTTGGCATCGTTTATAATCCATTAAAACCCGATAGTAACGAATACAATATATAGTATATGAACAATAACGAAGATACTGGAAAAATAATTTGGTTTCTTTCGTGTGAAGTTGGCCCGACAAACAACGTAATTTTAAAAAAAAGCGGATATAACATCTTTACTATCAGAATAATAATAAATATTTGAAAATTTATTTGGATCATGCCAATGTTACATGTTCGACCCAAAATATTATTTATAAAATAACTTCACTTCATTTGTTGTTAACCTTACGAAAGAAATAATATAAAAAATATAATAAATATGGGTACGGCCGGATTCACGATCAATCGTGAAGGAGGGGAAACACCAAATCAAAGAAACTTGTATCGTCCATTTCTAACGAAAAAATAGTAATGGAATAATATGAAGGATATTAAAAATACCTTTGTTTCTTGTATGTGAAGTTGGCCGGATGCACAACGTAATTAGCCACCATCGTTTGAAATTAGTTATTGGCTTAAACAAAATAGATAGTAACGGAATAATAATGCTTAAATTAGGCAAACAATTTGTGTTTTATGAATTTTACGTTCACACGCTAAAGATGAGAATGACAAAATAAAGTATCAAAAACATCATTTGGCATCGTTTCTAATTTGTTATATACCATTAGCAACGAAATCAAACCGTCAATATTAGAATAATGTGGAATATAGTATTATAAAACATTAGGAGAAGAATTCAAGAGGAGCATGTGAAGTTGGCCATTTCAATATATTTATATATTTATTTTTAAATATGATCCAAAAATGTCTTGGAATTCTTTACTAATGAAAATGAAACAAATTAAATTTTACTATACATTTAAAATAAATATTTTTAAATATATATTTAACTTTGAAACATTCACTAAAGAATGTAATAAAGTTTAATACAGAATATAAAATTATATTGAATTTTGATAATAAATTTGAAAAATATGGAATTAAATTATAAAAATGAAATTTTTATTTCACAAAGTATTTAATTTTGAAATTTAACTCCAATTTCATAAATTAGTTTGAAGAAACAATTTTTAAATATGTACATTAAATTTAAAAAAATATTATCACAATTACAAGTATAAGACAATAAAAATATAGTTTGGTTAGGAAACAAAATATAAAGTTTGTAATTTTGTCCATATTCGTTTTAAAACATAAATCATAGGTGAAACATTTAATTAGTTTTTAAAATTAAATTTTAATTGTGTAAAATTTTATTTTACTTTTAATATTTTGTTTTTATTACGACGAGGTATAATATTCCTTTAGAAAATTACATTGTTTTTAATCAGGTCAACCTCACATGTCCAACTTCTTGTTATTCATTTCCCGTTATTTACGATTTTCTTCAATACTAGTCGTTACTTATGGACTTCAAACGATACCAGCAGTTTGGTTGTTTGCTTTGATGCTTCTCATTCTTATTTGACCTGCCTTAATGTTTCTCTAATATCTTTATTAACAATTTTGATTTCGTTACTAACATTTACAAAAAATTATAAACGATGTGATATGATATGTTTTGAATTACGTTGTTTTTCGGTCCAACTGCACTAGCTCGACCCAAAGAATTGATACAAAACTTTTTTATTATTCGCTTAGTAATAATTTGTTTTCGTTACTAACGGCCAGCAAACGACATCAGCAGTTTGGGTGTTTTTAGGGCTATATCATCCTTGGCAGGTAAACGTGACTTTGATCCGACACAATCTTTTCTAATACTCCGTTATGATTCCGTTACTAACGATTTCATTTTTATTTTTAATAACAGTTTTTAAAAAATTTAAACCATTTGGTATATATTTAAAAAAAATGTGTAATGGGTCGAGCCTGCTTCAAATGATAAACGCTGCCAACAATTTGGGTGTATGATTAAAACTTTCCCGTTCTTAGCAGGAGAACAAAATTTGGCATAAACCTAATTATTTTCGAAATACAACCGTTATTATACGTTACTAACGATTTTATTTTACTTACTAACGACTACTAACAAATAAAAACGGTGCCCAACAATATAAAAATGAGAATCGGGCCAACTTCACAAGTATAACTCAAATTTTGTGGAAGTATCTTAGGTACTATTCAGTTTCTAACGATTCTGTTTCGATACTAAAAAGTTATAACGGATTACAAGCGATTCTAGCAATTTGGGTACTTTATTAGTATATACGCATCCCTGGGTAAGGTTCAAAATTTGGCCCAATCAAAGTTTTTTTCTAATATTTTCGTTATTATTCCGTTAATAACGATTAAATTGCCGTTACTAACGGTTACTAACAAATTACAAACGATGTACTTCAATAATTCAAATAAATCATCGAAATTAGATTGTGGAACGAGCTAATTTCACATGCCCGACACAAATTATTTTTGGAAAATCTTCGTTATTGTTCAGTTACTAACGATTATGTTTTCGTTACTAACGAGTACTAACGGATTACAAACGATGGTAGCAGTTTGGGTGTTTCATTAAATTATGTGCGTCTGGGAAAGGTTCAAAATTTGACCCTATGAAAGTTCATTTGTAATATTTCCGTTATTTTTTCATGACTAACGATTTATTTTTCGTTACTAACTGTTATTAACAAATTACAAACGATGTACTTTAATACTTTTTAGAAATCATTGAAATTAGGTTGCGGGTCGGGCTAACTTCACACGCCCGACCCACATTACTTTTGGAATATTTTCGTTATTGTTCAATTGTTAACGATTTCGTTTTCGTTACTAAGGAGTAATAACGGATTACAAACGATGGTAGCAGTTTGGGTGTTTCATTAAATTATAGGCGTGTCTGGGAAGGGTTCAAAATTTGACCCTATGAAAGTTCATTTTGTAATATTTCCGTTATTTTTCCGTTACTAACAATTTAATTTTCGTTACTAATGGTTACTAACGAATTACAAGCCATGTAGTATCTTACTTTTTAGAAACTACTTGTGGGTCGGGCATGTGAAGTTGGCCCGACCCAAGTTGTTTTTGAACTATCTTCGTTATTATTGAGTTACTAACGATTTAATTTTCGTTACTAACGGTTACTAGCGAATTACAAACGATGTATGTTGTTTATTTTAGAAAGTACTGTATGGGTCGGGCCAGCTTCACAGACATCTATTTTGGAGGTGATGGAACTATCCCTTGCAGATATACAACACATGCGTTTAAATCTCTCTGCACGCACTAGCAGCTGATTGCTCAATTCGTTGGCTGCGACTTATACACTCACAAGACGTAATTGCATATAATTACATAGTAAGAAATAATTTATTCATTAGTAATGTGTTTTGCAACAAAAGGATGTAATCGTTCATTGTTGAATTATTATATTTGAAGAAAAAGACCAAAAAGTAAACAGACAAAATACAGTAACATGGAATATTTTGAAATAAGAAATTTATACTTTGTATTCAAACATATACCGAACAAAAACACCAGAGGTGCAAAAAGTGGAGCCAAGTTCTTTAGCCCTAAAAAGGTGTGAAATGGGAGACGGATGAGCCAAGTTCCTTGGTGACAGC